>JBBPLC010000011.1:0-288940 GCA_038089535.1 Hemileccinum rubropunctum | reverse complement strand
CTCCCCTTCATTCACACTTGATGTGCTTGATGTGCTTGTACTCGATGAAGCCGATCGTATGCTTTCGGAAGGTTTTGCCGATGAACTGGGTGAAATCATTAAAGCTTGTCCCGTCTCGCGGCAGACAATGCTTTTCTCCGCTACTATGACAGATTCCGTCGACGAGTTGGTCAAGATGTCGTTGAACAAACCTGTCCGTCTGTTTGTCGATCCAAAGCACAGAACCGCCAAAGGGCTCGTCCAGGAGTTTGTACGAGTTCGGGCCGGGAAAGAGGCAGATCGGACTGCTCTGCTCGTAACCCTCTGTAAAAGGACATTCAGACAAGGTGTCATCGTTTTCTTCCGCAGTAAGAAACTTGCACACCAAATTCGCATTGTTTTCGGTCTTCTCGGCATGAAAGCCGAGGAACTGCATGGAGATCTGTCACAAGAACAGGCAAGTCATTTATGTCCTTCCAGAACGTTGACTAACAAGCTTCTAGCGCTTGGAAGCGCTCCGCCTATTTCGTGACGGTCAAGCCAACTTCCTCATGGCGACAGACCTGGCTTCTCGTGGACTCGATATCAAGGGCATTGAGACTGTGATCAATTATGACATGCCCAATCAAATAGCACAGTATCTTCACCGCGTGGGTCGGACAGCAAGAGCAGGACAGTCTGGTCGGTGCGTATGCACGTTCATCGTTGAGGGTATTTCTCTGAAATGAATAGTTCGCTCACCTTGGTTGGGGAGGGTGATCGCAAAATGCTCAAGTCTGTTGTTAAGCATAGTAGCGAGGATAATATCAGACAAAGAATTATCCCAATGGATGTTTTCACTCGATGGGCTAAGAAAGTGGCAAACTTGAAGCCCGAAATAGCTTCGATCCTCCAAGAAGAGAAGGAAGAAAAGCATGTGTGTCTAATTTCGCATCTTATTCTTATCGGCTTCTCACTTAAACGTTCAGATACGGCGGGCAGAAATGGAACTGAGAAAGGGTCAGAATATGATCGACCACGAAGATGAAATTTTCTCTAGACCTGCACGGACCTGGTTTCAGAGTGAGAAAGAAAAATCAAAGGCGGCAGGTTCGACAAATGATTTTATCGGGGGAGCCGCACTAACCATGGGTCATCTCCTTGCCATGTATAGCTGTAAGCAAACACCATCATGAACACGGTTCTGCAATCTCTGCATCCTTCAAGAAAGCTACGTCAGAGGACAGTTCCAAGGTTAGTACAAAATCTAGCGCGCAGCATTTCTATTCACGATGCGGTGCTTTCAGCCAAAGAGAGATAAATATGCCGGATTATCTCGCAAGGCAAAACGACGTAAAATGGCCGTGGAAGTGGATAAAGAGCTTGGAGATAATGCCGGCCTTAACGCTGCTATCCGCTCAGCGAAGAAGGCGGCTAGACCAGGGAAGATCGGGATGGCTCTGAGCAAAGGACCCACACGAGCAGAGCGTGGCTCAGTATCAAAGGCAAGCACACATACAAGTAGTGCGTTCGACCGGGATTTATCTGCAAGAGCACGGCATGAGGGCATTAGAGCGAAAAAGGGTGATGCAGTTGGTGGAATTAGGAAACGGAAGGGCAGCAAGCGATAGTACAGTCGATCAATTCTGGCTGATACCAGAACAACTTGGCGACACTTATTTCCAGCGTGGCTGAAGTAGGTTGTAGCAGTTGTGGGAAGCACCATTTCGCGTGGCGCGAAGCTGCACCGCGAAGGACGCAGTAATTAACTTCGAATGACTTCACGCCTCAAAAGTTTTTCGCCGGAGCCTAAAACAAATCTACTTGGTTCATACTCATTGTGTTCTTCAATGGAAAGTAATGCATTCGCGTCGCTCGCTACTCTCCAGTTCCCTTCGCCATGCCGGTTGCTCTCCTCAGCGTGTTGTCCGGACAAAGACCTGATCGTCTTAATATCGCGACTTGGCGGACACGATAAACTGAGCCTTTGGAAGTTACAAGGTTCAAAAAAATGGGAAGTAGATGTTGGGGAAGATGACGACGCTTCACCCAGGGTCGCTGCTCTAGTCTGGAGTCCAAGCGGCGAGTTTTCGTTCTTGCTCTCGCGCTCACTCTGGCTCATGATTATACACCCATAGGTCAGACAATAGCGGTAGTCCGCGACTCCGCACACATCACTCTTCATTCCGTTCAGGATGGGCGCGTTGAACGTTGCCTGACCATACCTTCTCATGAGAGTGCACTTCAAACAATTCAAACCATTGCTGGTGTTTGGTGGTTCGCTGGTCACCACTCCCCTGTAAGCGGAGTGATCCCTGACATATTCAAACGGAGTGGGGTAAAGGTAAGTAATTCTTGATGAAATGACGGAAAACCCTCTCAGCGTTGGCTAGGCCGGTTCGGCACTGTCCACTCTTAAAATACTGCCTTTACTCGATCATCTCAAGGAAAACGGCGACGATGTGACGTGGGTTAATCTGACCGGTTTTACTCATATTCTTGTTATTTACCCTTTGTCCAGTGCAACTGATTTATTCGCTTTTCAGGGCACACAGACACGGGTTGCTTCGCAGCGGTCGACCCCAGAAGTAATTAAAAAGTGGCCAGCCTTGGTCCCATTCTTGGAGGATGCATCCATTGCTTCTTCGAGTCATAGTCATGGTGCTCATGACAAAATGGCAGAGTCGGAGTCTTCCATACAGGCACGAGAAGACGAAGACAGCTTGCTCACTTTGGTTGACGAGCGCGGAGTTCTTCATTGTTTCCTTGATGGAAGCTATTTCCTTGGATCGGTGGCTTTGCCTGATGGATTTCCATCTGCTACTCTGTTCAAACACCCCTGTAAACCACTAATATTCCTCCACCCACAGTCCCTGAACTGTGACTTGCTCTCAACGGGAATGCAACCTCTGGTCGTCGACATCCCGCTTCTTGCAACACCAAGAGTGCGCGATTTCGCGCGACTCTCGTCTGCCGCTCGCGAGTTGACATGGTATATAATGCGCGTCTTCAACGAAGTCCGAGAAGGTTGGTTAGGATCGGAATCGTTCACAGGGGCGCGGGATATCGGAATTAAGTGGGTGCAAGCTTTGGAGAGAAGACTCAGGGAGCAATACGGTCGTAGGTGTTCTATTCTGCGTCGCTGTTTCGGTAATATGCACATTCGCGCAGATCAGAACCCTAATGTCATCCTAGAGCTCACAACTTTGCTTGCGACAGGGTCTGGGTCGGAGGGACTCACGGATTTCATTACAGGCAGTGAACAGAACAGCGAACGAGTAGGTTTCTCTCGATCATTAGCTCTGATTTCACGCTCCTTTCAGACTCTTCAAAAATGGGAGTCCTCAGTCACAGAATCGCTAACAAGGATGCGTGATTATGCGACTACGCGCATCATTCCTGCCTTCCAGAGGCTGCATATCATCTTGGATGAAATTCGTGGATGGTCGCACATGTGAGTAGCCTCGAGTTTATGGTGATGTAGTGAGTTTTAATCCCAAATAAGGTCACAGTTTACATTGTTTGGTCTCAGTGCGGATTATGTGGATTCTTGCTTGAAAATGATCGAGCGTAGCATATTCGTTTCCTCATGGCTTGCCGCCGAAGCACGGAAAGAACTCGGGGCCTTCAAGCAGTTTTTGTCTTTCATTCGACATGGTCTGTGCCATGTATTTACTCATTTTCCGGCTGGCCTCCTGTCTGAGATCTATTCAGAGACCATTGTCGCGAATCCGAGCGCGGAGTCACACACTAATCCCGATCACGACATCCTCGAAGTCAACGGCTACTTAATATCCGGGCTCATGACCAGTAAGATTGACGAATGGTTCACGGGGTCACTTCCCCAATTCAATCCTGGAGATTTGTCGTACTTTCGACCCCCCAGAAGCTCCGATAAGGCGCTTGACGAGGTGGTGCAATTGGCTCGTGCCGCGTTGCAGGACCCATCACAAACATCGTGGCAGCCAGTAGGTTTTCTTTTCAAGTGGATATCCACGTCCTGACATGAGGCTGACTGATTGTTTCAGAAAGTCCCGGCGAATGATTTTTCCCATCTGGACAAGAATCTGGACGCACTCATACAGGAAATAGCTTTCCGGTGTCAACGGGTATTTGGAGAAGTCTCTCAAGCGGCTGCGCGATCTGCTACTGTCTCGGTAGATGGTGGAGCCACACCGTCACAGGCAATACTAGCACCCACAGGAGGTGCATGTCATTTTGTGCGTCAGAGAGTGGTTAGCAATCAAAACGAGGTAAACAGCATGTCCTTCGCGGTGGGGTGATATTGACCTAAAATCGGTCTTTATAGCCAGATTGCCACCTGCAGTATCTCGCCGTCCATGTGAGTTCAGAAGGGCAAGCGCTATGTGAGTGACTTGGCTTCATCGCCTTTTGTGAAGTGAATATGTACAAAAAAAGTGTGCATGAGCCGAATGCCGTACGATCGATATGTGGCGGGAGTCCACGATGACATTCAGGTCTGTCTTTTGGAATGCTCCGTGCGCGGGGAAGGAAGTGCGGAGGTGGACGTACTGGATATTGAGTTCTTCGACGACGAGACACTCGTCCTCGTCTACCAAGTCAAGGGGGCTGAGGGTGAGGAAGGCACGTTTTAATTCTGATTGGATGAATTAACCAAAATAATTCCAAGGGCCGATATTTGTCGGTACGGTAAACTACACCGCACTAGGGTACCACAAACTCCAATCAGAAGGATACGTAAGCGGTCCCGCGCGAAGAGATATGATTCGGAGCGTGCTGGGGAGATGGAAAGGGGGGCATGTAAGTCTCGTGTTGCGGCCAGACTTGTGCGTGCGGAGTTTTTATTGATGCGGCATGGTCAGCTTCCGTGCAACCCGATTCCGATCACGAAATGTCGCGGATTGTGTGGGTGCAAGAACGGATCAGTGTTCATTGCGGTGAACGGACGTATCGGACGGCGGGTTGTGTGTGTACTGGATGAGGCGGGGACGACGATGGAGGTGCTTGACATGGAAGGTGAAGAGGAGGAGGAGGAGGACATGGAGACATGAGCAATGATTTGCGGGTAGAGGAGGCGGACATTGCGGTGTGAGGAGATTCGGTTCCTGGAAGCTGTGGGCGTGGGCTGTCCGGTCGGGAATGAATGCAGATCCAAGCAGTAAGCTTTGGGTTGGTCCGGGCGGGCGAGGGTGCTTGCCACGCTGAATGGACTGGATTGTAAATACGCTCGCTTAACTCGATCACACCGCGGCCCTCTCCTCGTGCCCTTGATTCGAATTCTTTTTTCCATGCCATTTTAAACCGTCTCCGTCCCGCTAGTCCATCGCCCAACACCCTCCTCTTCCTCCTCCTTCCTCCTCCTCCCCCCCCTCAATGCCTAACAAGCTCGACCCTGGCCAAGACGACTCACCCGACTGCAAGGCGGACTTTGACGATCCTGCCACCCCCATGTCCGATATTGCCCTTCGCAAGAAGAAAAACGCGGATGCACAAGCCGCCTTCCGCCAGAGGTTGTCTCCCCTGTCCAACCCTCCCCTCTGCTCTGATCCCTTCTTTCTCTAGGCGCGCCAATTACATCGCCACCCTCGAGGAGACAGGTCAGCTATCCAATCTATTCTTCCTCCGTCCCCCCTCATCTCTCCCTCCCAGTCACCTCGCTCGAGTCCGTTGTCCTGCAGCTCCAAGACTCCTGTCGCGAGGCCCGCCAGGAAGCCGGAGAGCTCAAGCAAGATAATGCCCGCCTCAAACACGAGTTGCGCGAACGTGAAAAGTTCTGGAGAGCACTTTGGCAAGCACGCAAGTCAGGCCAGGCGCCCGATTCCGATGACCTGCCTCCACTCCCCCCCGCCTTCTCCCCACACACTCCGAGTATCGTCTCCAATCGTCTGCCCACATCCCACGGCAGCCACTACAGCGACGACCCCATGGCCTTCCAGACAAGTGATGACGCTGCATCTCTCTGCAATGGCGCATATGGCCCTCTGAACCACAGTTATACAGCCCATTCTCCATCCTTGTCCTACTCCGCCGTTGATACCGATCATCTCCCCACCGCAGGACCAACTCCGCAATTGGCAGGTAATCGCGTCTCAAAGTTTAGCCAGTATCCTTATCCCGTTCAAACTATGAACCGTGATGCAGCGTGGGCCCAAAACGTCCCACAGACGTCCTCGTCAAGCGGTAAGCTCCATTCCACCACCAATCTTATCATCCCTGACCTCATTTATTAGGGTCACCCACGTTGACCTCGCCCGATATGTATGTGAACCGCTCCTTCGTAGACGAACAAAAAACACCTTTGAACCACTTGGAAACAACCCCTTACCTCTTCCCGGGTAGCCGGTCCATATCACCAACCACGTCTACGCCACCCTCCTCATCCACCACGTCATTGACGTCACCGTTTCAGTTTACTTTCCCCCCCGAAGGTTCAATCGGTCAAGAAAGGCCAGAGTTCGACTTCCGCAGGCATTCGAGCGCCCACGGCGCTCAAGTTACCCTTCACGGTGGAACGGCCGATATTTCGCTTCCCAACACTGCAGGTGACGGCGTCCGATACAGGATCGGCCCTAGGCGAGCCAATTCTGGTCCGGAGCGCCCGTTGTTACCTACTATACCTCATTTTTCTGGCAGTGATACTGGCTCCCAGCACGAACGAGGAAGCAGCGAGGGAGAGTCAAACTCTTACCCTCAGCTTCCTAAATTGCGACCGCGCCGTGGTCTTGACAGGGAGTCACGGTCGCCCTCTCCTGGTGCTCCACCCATTTCCGGCACCCTGGCGGTGATCAAAGCACAAGCATTCGGGGCCTTGCGGAGAACGCGGACACGCACAAAGAAGTCTTCGGAGGGTGCGGCGAAGGTGGCGATGGAGGTGCTAGAAGCAAGAGGCATTGGAATGGGAGTGGCTACGGGCTCCAAGCGGCCACGTTTGCATAATGATGACCCTGACATGGAATGACTTGACCTACAAGACCAAACACAAAATTGACGACGAGCGATATCCTATTGTGCATTTCTCAGTCTTCTGTTGGACACAGACTGACAGCCACTGTTTTACTAACTCTACATAGTATGTTTGCCTATTGTCTAATCATCTGTCATATATAGTGTTACATGTAATATGATACCTTCAATGCATGAGAATCCGGTGAGCTTATTAGTGTAATACGGAACGTCTGTTCCCTTTACCCGTCGGTAATACACCGGTGGCTACTGAGACACTTCAGGATCTCGTGCACGGTCATCCTATCCGTGGCCGCGGACAAGGTGACCTAGGCGGAAATTTAACATGTAGAACGTGGCGCCGACGCAAACGACTAACCATTGGTGGAAGGCGATGACGATCCTATTCCCATCGGTGCGTTGACCACGCTCACACCATGGTTAGATCCAGTTTAGTCTCGGAATGGCGACATCCCACGGCCCTCTGATTTCGCTGGAGCAACACAGACGTCAACAGTAGGAAATGACGAGAGATTGTTGAGATAACATGCTTTTTATATTTTTGCGCCCAGACGAGCATCCCCGGGGCAATAAAAGTGACTGCAATATAGATGCCTGCCATCATGATGGCTATAGGCGTCGACAAAGGTGTGACGAAGAGGAGTGACACGGCGGTGATTGATAACGTCACCAAAGCTTGCAACGCTGTCGAAATACCCTGTGAATCCGGTCAACGTTACCGCCTCGTCGCAACGACAAGAGAAGGGAAACGTTTACCCAAAATCGATGACGCAATAAAGGAAACAGGGCAAATAATTGCACAGCAAAAAGAACAAGTGAAAATACCGACAGGTCGTCAGGCAAACGCGAGGCAAGAACGACAGACGACGATATCGCCGCGTTCATGGATAAGACGGACGTTAGCCTGTTGGCTGTGAGAACGAACCAGGTTCACGAAGAGCATATTACAGACCTTTCTTGAGTAAATGGTCCGGACTTCATACAGCTATAATCGGCGAGGAGTGTGTTGAGAAGAAAGAGGCACGCAGACAACGCCCATATAGAGTCCGACGAAGTTGCAGCCGTCAAAGTTCTCAGGACGGGAGCTAGACCCATGAGAGCAAGGAAGACCAGCAAGGATGACTTGAACGCCTTCGAGCCTAAGGATGCAACTTCAGCAAAAAAAAAAGCTGGGATTCGATGTAGCGCAACAAACGGTTTGGCTGCATGTGGCTAGGACTGGAGCTATGGAGGATCTCCCATGTGCCATATCCAAGCACAAAACAAGTCACTGATGCCCACAATAACACGCGAGCGTCAAGGGAGCGTTCCTTCAGTCTCACGAAGATCGCAAGGAAGACGAAGACCGTGCCAAGATGCTGTGTGATTGCGCAACACAGGAAAACCAGCGGCCAATAATTGTATGGTGTGAAGTTGGCTTGAGAACACGGTCAGCGGTCAACTTTGTGACTCGTAGCAGATTCAACTGACGGTTTCGCCGCAAGGCGGACAAGAATGCATCTGGTTGTATGAAATTGTCAGGATATGGGCACCGCTCCCAAAGGACTCTTCTCCACGAAGAAGACGTTTCAGATGGGCTTCCCATGGAGGGTGCGGGTGTCATACGAACTACAGTGCGATCGCGGACGCTCCGCTCGTGCTGGTGGTAGTACACCGCAAGCGGATGACAGACGGACACTGCCACTTGAAGCTTGCCAATCCTCAAGTCAATTTGGCATCAATGGCTCCTCGGAATTGTTCTACAGCACGATTCCAGGCATCAACGGAGCTCTAAAACCCCATCAAGAGTAGTTTTCGAATGAACTTTTTTTGAGGGCATCAGATATGCAACTGATCTCGATCATGGGAACTCGAGGATGGCGAGAATCAACTATTCGATGGAGTCCAAGTAACATTAAATAAACGTGTCTCAGCCTCGTGGGTCCACCGGTAGTCCGCTCGACTGAAAGAGATAACCCCGAGGGGCGAATCAATGAATCCTACTTGGGCGTGAGTGCGCTGATGAACGGTTCCGACAGAAATTGAAAACTGACCACGGCGATCATATTGCATGAAGCACGAGAAAGCCTGATGGCCAGGGATGAACAGCGGTCTAATGCATCGATCCACACGCCAGACTCACAATGGGGTGTACATCGACAAGGAATTCATTCCGATTTCAGTCCCACTGCGATGAAATTGATGAAAAGAGGGAGGGTGTAGTCAAATCAGGCTCCAACTCACCACAAGTGGTTCTTCTTGCCTCGATGCAGGCACAGGTTTGGTCGACTTCGATACTTGGAGTTGGGCCGCGAGATGACCCCGCTTCGGATTCGACGCATGAGTTCCGCGTGCTTGTGCCTATAGACCCGGTGAATCGTCTCGAGAACGAAAAGTCAATGTACTTGCCGCTCTCAGTCGCCCCTCAGCCGCTTCTGCAGCTGCGGCACGGGCATTGGTGGTACTTTGATAATTCTGCACGTTTGCAGCACCTCTGCCAAGCACTTGGTGACTGCCTGAATGAGTACCAGGTCTTGAACAGAGCGAACCCATGGGGGGGACGGAACAACAAAGCGTCAACTACGGGTGGTAAAACTACCTGTGCTAGGTCTCACGTTGCTGCGTATGACCTCGTTTACTCCTCGCCGCAATTTTAATTCCAGGTCTGCAGACAACATGTTATCTACGTAGGCAGCGTCCCGGAAACTTGTCTGTACTCTCCTCTCTCATCCCGAGGCTGAGCACTGCGTTCGCGGAGGTCGTACTCTTCCAAGTGGCGATGAGGCATCCACTCCTGAGGAAATGCTGAGCGATTAATTTAACATGACGAGGAAATGATGAGCACACCTCCCACCACCGCCTGCCCACTAACCACGGTATATTGGGGTCCATCCCTGCCCTCACCATGCGGTTCTTGATCCCGGCACTCAGTAGCAGCCCAAAAACAGTCAAAAGAAACAGGGTGACAACCAGTTGGTCCCTGGGTGAATCGCGCTCTAAGTCAGATATATGAGCCATCGTCACAAACGCCAAAACATCGAGGCTGACGGAAACATCTCGCTTCGACATCACCTTCCTTGCCTGTCGCCGTATCAGGATCTGTGTCACCGAGAGAAGCCCCTTCACAAATGGAGAGCTGCTGGTCCAGACACCATTGCTTGGTACAGGAGAGACATGGTTTGGACGGGTTGTCTGGAGCGTCCATTTGCAAAATGGAATAGTTGGATTGGAAGCAGATGCCTGCGGGTTCCCCGTTCGACCGTCTTGTGAACAGAGCAATGTCATAATGAGACTTACATTTGCAGAAGTTGGTCACCTCCCATTTACCCGTGATTCCCTGGACTGGTATCTGGCGATGAAACTCTAGCTGTCCGCAGACCAAGACACGGTTTTGCTACGCACGACATGTAATGCGAAAAGGGAGAGCCAAAAAATGACAATGGTATGACTTTGCGGTCGTGGCATATTGACGAACCATCCGGCGGGTCCGACGTCTGTGGCTGAAGACCGCGTCGTACAGCTTGGCAACACGAGTTCGCAACAACATCGTCATTCTCCTGATAACTTGATTCTGACGGTGGCCCACGTTCGCTAGAGATGGCCGAGTACGAAGATGTCTTGACTAACCAACCAGTCGTGATCGACAACGTCTGCTCCACTTGCTCACCGTCGTGTTCGTGCGCTCACCTCGCTCCTCAGGGTTCAGGCACTATCAAGGCAGGCTTTGCTGGTCAAGATCATCCAAAATGCTTCTTCCCATCATTGTATGTGACCACCCTCTTTTTACATGCAATTCCACGCATCACATTGTACTGCAGCGTCGGTCGACCAAAGCATGTCCGTGTCATGGCAGGTGCTCTCGAAGGCGATGTCTTCATCGGTCGTCGCGCACAAGAATTTCGTGGCCTTTTAAAAATCAAGTATCCTATGGAACATGGCATCGTTACCGACTGGGATGATATGGAGCGTATATGGGGTTGGATATATGCTGAGGAGCTTGGTACACTCAGCGAAGAGGTGAGGTCCACTCTACCACAACCGCGCACAATGTCAAACACTTTCCTTGCAGCATCCCGTGCTCTTGACCGAAGCCCCGTTGAATCCTCGCAGCAATCGCGACGTTGCTGCCCAGATCTTCTTTGATACATTCAATGTCCCTGCACTGTTCCTTTCGGTGCAGGCCGTCTTATCACTGTAAGTCCATCACCCGAGGGATTACCTACTACTGACTGTGCGAGGATGAAGCTATTCTTCTGGACGAACAACAGGCATCGTGCTGGACTCTGGTGATGGTGTCACCCACGCTGTACCTGTATTCGAAGGATTTTCAATGCCTCACGCAATTCGTCGAGTGGATGTTGCGGGGAGGTGTGTGTGCGATTCAGCTTGATGTTCAGCTACATGTATAAACCTGCTTTCCAGAGATGTTACCGACCATCTCCAGCTACTTCTGAGAAAGTCCGGTCATCATCTACACACGACAGCTGAGCGGGAAGTCGTGCGGATAATCAAGGAAAAGTGCTGTTATATAGCGTCGAACCCTTCCAAAGAGGAGAAGGACACTCTTGGGCACCCAGAGGAATTCCGGTTACCTGATGGAAACGTGGTTCAGGTAAGCTCAGATGCAATATATGACGACTTCAGCTTGAAGATACTCTAGCTTGGCTCCGAACGATTTCGAGCTCCGGAGATCCTATTCAACCCTGAGCTCATCGGTCAGGAATATGCCGGTGTCCACCAAGTTGTAGTAGATTCTATCAATAGGGTCGATCTGGATCTGCGCAAGAGTCTCTTTTCGAACATCGTCCTAAGTGGGGGTAGCACATTATGTAAAGGTAAGCCGTCGATGGTCACAAAACTGGATGTGGCTTCACTTTGGGCGTTTTCTATTGTAGGCTTTGGTGATCGGCTACTCAATGAGGTCAAGAAGCTGGCTCTAAAAGATGTCAAGATTAAAATATACGCACCACCTGAGCGGAAGTATTCCACTTGGATAGGCGGCTCTATACTCGCAGGGTTGGGGACTTTTAAGAAGGTTTGGCACTTGCATAGTGGTCTCGAATACATTGCTCACGTTCGTTTCGTAGATGTGGGTCTCGGCAGAGGAATATCAAGAAGATCCGGATATCATACACAAAAAAATGGGTTTTTAGATTCATATTGCTCGCCGTCTCGCGAACAACTCCTGTCATTCTCACAGATACCCATCATATCCAACAGATATTGTAATACACTTAGATCTGGCGCATAATGAGAATATTGTCTCAAGCTGGTTGCATGTGCATATGATCCATGGGTGTGCAAAGGATAAAGTACCATATACCTTATATACAACTTCACCATGGTTGCCAGAGATGCTGAAGCATGATAAGTAGTCGGATGAGAAAGGAGTTGGGGAACCAGGCCGCGACACGAAATCACTATTTTCCCTTCTTGGGTGGTTCTGCGGCCTTGGTCTTTTTGGTTCCCCGAACCTAATACATGAACGTCGTGAGTTCGTGGAAAATAACAATCTGCAGACGACCAACCTTTTTTGCGCGGTTCTTTCTTTCGTGTCGTAGCTTGCGAGAAGGCCTTTCGACTTTGGGCTCCATGCCATTCTAAGAATACGAAGTGAGGTGTGCAGACGACACGCGGAGGATGGACCAACCCTGATCAGGCGGTGTTTGGGCTCAAACTTCTTTTGTGAAGCCTCGTCATCGTAAATGAGGGCAAATCCAGTGCTTTTCCCACCACCAAAGTGTGTTCGGAGACCGAAGAGGACAACACGGTCCTTCTCGGACTTGTATAGGACGGCAAGCTTCTCCTGAAGCTCGGACTTGGGAACATTAGGGCGGGATGGATGAAGGACATCAAGGACAAATTGGCGGCGAGAGAGAAGACGATTGGTGATGAATTTGCGAGTACGCAGAGTGACGGGTGCCGAATTATCAGCCTGGAAGACTTGTCAGAAGACCGAAGGACATCTGGACTGCCAGAAGGGCATCCAACGC
Organism: Hemileccinum rubropunctum; assembly: GCA_038089535.1. Lineage (NCBI taxonomy): Eukaryota > Fungi > Basidiomycota > Agaricomycetes > Boletales > Boletaceae > Hemileccinum > Hemileccinum rubropunctum. The sequence continues at coordinate 276,065 of JBBPLC010000011.1, read as the reverse complement.
TTTCCAAACGAAATTTGTCGCGAAATTCGGCGATATGGTTGTTGAAACGTGCAGGGATGCATGCTCACCATGATTGGTACTGTAGATCAACGTTTTGCGATGGTCTCTTGCCCGATGTCTTGACGGGTCCTGTGAGCAAGAGTTGACGGATAGCAAGTTCGGTGTCCGAACGGCATTTACCGAACATAACCACCCCCGGTTATCCGGACCGACTCGTAATGCCCAACTTTGCTGGTACGTTTGCATTCCTCATCCGCGTCCACTAGTAAACGAGCCTACATACAGATTTCACCCCCAGATAATCCTCCTCGTAGAATTTGGTTTGGTTTTCGGACAATTCAGCACCCTCCAGAAGCGCGGTCAACATACGGTCTACGCGTCGATGTTCTGTCCGCATTTGCCTATCTACTAGGTCCCATATCAAGTTCTTCGAAGTCACGCTTGCATCTCAGCTCCGCACTTAGCCCTTGCCTTACTTGTTTTTGAAACACACAATGACTACGTTCGTTTCCATGGTCAGCCAGTTCCCCGTTGCATAATATGATCGCAAGAAGCATACCAAGCAACACTCTTGATGACTCCTCTACTTGCCGCACGGATCCTTGCCGCGGTGTTGCAATTTCCATCGTGGATCTGTTCTTTTCTCGCATTCCTCATCTGCCCCGTCAGGAATTTTAATGGCGTAAGCGTGGCAAGCCATAGTTATGGGGTCTCGCTCACAGTTCTCTCGCATCAACGTCACCCAGGGCTCAGGCCTTCTTAGAGGTTTCTGGAGCCAGACTATCTCGCTATCACCTCCCCAAACTTGGAGCTCTTGCAGACCAGTGGGTGTATGAAAAGTAAGGTCACTGCCCTTTGCATACGTATGGCTACATACTCCCCGTCTCTGTTTGACTTCACGGGGTGACTAGGAAAATATCGATCAGGCCACTAATGGGAGGTAAATGTGATAACTTTGGTGGTGCATAATGGACGCTGCCATCGGAGGTAGTGCACGAGCAACGGAAGCCAGACGGCAACCTTTGGAGAAGTCAGTTGGAATCGATGCAGTTTATACTCGAGGAACGATATCGACAGTTCCGTGGGGGAAAAGGTGAGTTGCAAGGCGTTCGACTATCACTTGATCACTAGTCAACGTCACAAAATGAAAGGTGATAGATTTGAACAAAGTACAAGTGAGCGGCAATAAGAAAGCTAGAGTTTGACGCAGGACCTTCGATCGGTGCTTGGTCCATATCCAGCCATACAAGTCAACACTAAAACGGTTATTAGGATGTATCACCAGGGCCTGGCGGATGTACGAACCAGAGCATCGCGCTCTTACGCATTCGACATTCCATACCCGTTTGATCGACGTACAGTCTTCTCCCCGACCATCCATTGAGCAACCCCCACAGTGTTGCAAATCATATTTTGGATCAACACATTCATAATCGTTCAAATCCCCTGCCCTCAAGATGGGGCATGCGTCCAGTCCAGTTGGGCACAGGCTGACGATTCGTGATTTGAAACTCTGCCGACGTGAAAGTTGCCCTGGGGATGGCGACGGCGAAGGATGCTGTGAAGGTGTACCAGATGGAGAGCGTCGTGATGGTGAGGCTGCATTTTGACACGTCAGGGTTGACGGTGACCAGACAGAACCACTTCCACATGTTAGAGATGATAGTGCCTCCGGATTCGCAGGAGCACAACTGAGTAGCTCGGTACTCCAGTACCATCCTGACGGGCACCGTGCACTAGTAGGAAGACCGATGCTACGGTGGGGAAGGCAAGTCGCCTTCTCAGAGAACCTGCGACGGTTGAGACATCACGAACTGTTAATTCTGGTTTTTCTCGTTCTTACCAAAACTCCGTGGTATCACACGCAGTCGAGCGCTGGACATTCCCGACTTGAATGCACCTATTCCTCGTAGTATTCCACGTATAATGGACAGGACACGTCACAGAACCAGAAACTGGACTGGAAGGCAGACAGGCAGATAATTCTGTGCAGAGGGTAAGCACAACACACACTTTCACACACAAGTCCCGTGACATGCGTACGGCTTGACCAATACCAGTTCCCCCTTGAAGGACATGTTGTTCCGCGACTAGAGTGATATTAAACAATTCTCGGTTCCCCATTGAGATGAAGACGACGTACGGAGGAACACTCTGAAATGACTGCTTACCGAGATGTATGCAGTCTCGAATTGGTTCATACCAAAATTCATTTGAAGCGCAATTCCCAGCGTTGCTCATAATGAAAGTCCCATTCGCGGAAGGGAATGAAAGAACGACCCAGACGGTCAGTAACATACAAGAGAGTGTTCGTGTATCAAACATTTGAAAGAGGGCACAGCCCGTGCGCAGAAGGATCGGAAAGACAGTGGTGGAAGGAATAGGCGTTGGGGACAAACTGTCCTTTTACACCCCCACTCACTTTTGTGCTCTATATGGTGGTCTGTGATTCCTTGGGAAAAGAGTACTTACTGGCAATTGGTCAGCCGTTCATCATTATTGTCCTAATTACGGCAGTGGCTTAATGCTACCGGACTACATTGTCCACGCGCATGCAGCAGTGCCTGGAAAGTGCCCACGTTGAAGCAAATACTACTGAGACACAGTTGAAATTCGTCAGATTGCAGGGAAGGTACAGTACTCATTACTCTTTGCCTGATTGTCCATGAACTGAATAGGACAAGTAGTTGGGTATTAAGCTTATTTCACCGAACATTTCCACACTTCATCCTACGCAGGAGGTAAATAATACTGATCTGTTCGGAAGAGAGACATATGCCTACCAGACTTTTCTAGCACTGACAACGCCTTTTGCAGTGCCCGTGTAGAGAAGTACCGAACATCGGCATCCCCATCGTTCTTCTGTTGCTCCAAGACAGGGATAATTTTCTGCTTCACAAATTCTCTGCCTTCGAGAGAGTCCCCAAATGAGGTCGCCAAAACCTCCAAAGCTTTGGCAACGTTGAATCGTATGTTGGGGATGGGGTCAACGGAGAGCTGTAATAGAGGCGTTATGATCTCTGTTTGGATGATGGGCAAAGTCAGGGAGGGTGAAATGGTCTGGAGGATCGTTTGAGCAAGTTCAAAAGTTTTGGTGGCCATTGACGAACCGTGATGGCTTGCACAGTGGTCATCCGGTAGAGATAATTGGGGTGCTGACCCATACCCACAACCTTCGGAACGATGGCAACCTTGGCCCATTCAACACCGAAAACTTCAGTGAGCTTCTTGAGGTTCATAGTAGCAGCTTCGCGAATGCTGAATACGGTATCCCCCAACCAGGACATGCATAAATTCCCGAGTTGTTCGTCAAAGAATGGTTTCCCCAACTGCGTTGCGAGAAGAGGAATATACTCGATGATCGCTTGCCGAACTCGCCATGACTTGTCTTCTGCCAGTTCGATGATAGCGGGCAGGAGGCTATCTGACAGGAGCTCGATGTCAATAACTGTGAGAGATCCGGATTAGGCTAAAACGTCCAAATATGTTATCAAAGTTCTTCATACCACCGTTAACGGTTTCAAGTTTGCTAATAACGTTCAAGCGAACCTCGGGGAATTCGTCCTTTAGCAGGTGAAGGAACAAGGGGAGCAAATGTTCGATTGTTGCCTCACGACCAAGAAGTGGAGCCAGTCCACTAATATGGTTCGCGAGAGCAGCTCTAACGTGTTGGGATGTATCGTGCGACAAGTCACGGACACAGGGCACAATGCGTGCCAGGATGACCTCCCGTTCTATTAGTTTAGAGAACCCTGAGAACCGGAGAGAGTTAAGAGATGAAACGCAAGATGTCAAGTACGACGGTACCCGGGATCTGACCGGCGGCGGCGGTCCGCACTTCTGCCTCGTTATCTTTCAAGAGTTGAACATACTGTCCGATCAATTCTTCTCTGACCAACTCTACGCCAACCGCCTCGGCGAGCTAGGAGAGACGGCTGATCACTACTCGCTACGACGGTATTTTGATCGTGACATACCTCATTGAAGTGCGTAGCTGCCATATACCGTACTCTCCAGCTCTTATCGGCAACGCTATGCCTTATTTGCTTCAAGAGTTGTTCTTTTACTTCGGTTGGCGTAAGCTGCTGAGCGATGACGATCAGATCTTCGACGGTCAACAGACGGACGGAATCCTGATCATCTGACTGAAGTCTGCGGTAAACTGGTAGACCATCTGAGAGTACATGGTGCTTGGAGAGGTTCTTCACCAAAGGCTGGTGAACACGAGGGTCAGTGGGAGGTATGGGTTGCGACAGTGTGTGACACGCACGCCAAGCCACCGAGCGGCAGCGCGTCGAACCATGGGGGTATCATCGGCCCCAAGAGCGGCGAACGCTTTTCTCAACTCATCCTGGATGGCAGGCGAGACTTTAGGGTAGACAGGTGAATAAAGTGCAGCAGACGACGTCCGGGAGGTGAACCATTCGCCTTGCGACAAGCGCTTTAGGAGGGGGATGTAGTACTCTTCTATCTGGGCAGTTGACAGAACAGCGGCTATTTTTGAGATGGATTCTGCGGCCTTGCGAGAAGAGGATGAGCGAAGGGGATGTTGATGCAATCAGTGTGCGGGAATACCTTATCCCTGACCAATGTTTCCTCTACAGCGGATAAATTCTCTAAAGGACCCAACAAGACATGAGCACAGTGCGGTCCGCCGATATATTCCTCGAAATTTCGACCAAGTTCCTCTGCCAAGGCTAACAATACTTCGTCCTCGTCGTCGACAGAGTCTTGAAGGAATGGAATGAGCTCATCTCGCGCGCGATCTGGTCCTAGCGCAAGAGCGATCGTGGGTATGCTGTGGATGGCGTTGAGCCTCAATTGGACATCTTCTGAGCGCAATTCGTCCATTAAGACGGCAATCGGAGCGATCTGGGAAGAGGATAAGTAGATTGAGAGCGGGGTTGTAGGAAATATCTGACGTCTTCTAAGTTGAAGGACGAGTCCATTGTGGTAGGATGATTGAGTGGAGGTGATGGTCGAGGAGGGACCTGTTTTTGGCGCGCCACATAGTACTAACAACCCTCAGCCACACCATCATGCCCGTACAACAACTAGTAACTGACGGTCGTATCGTGCTCACGCATCCAAAGGTAACTCGTACACTGCTACAGTAATCGTCTCATAATCAGTGAGAACTAGGGTGCTTCAGTCGAGCTCCTTCTGTATGGTGCCACTGTCATATCTTGGAAGGCAGGCACACGGACCAACCCGATCGCTGTCGAAAGGCTCTTTGTGTCCTCCAAAGCAGCGCTCGATAGCTCAAAGCCCGTTCGAGGTGGTATCCCCGTCGTATTTCCATGCTTCGGACCCCCCAACCACCCTGAACATTCCCGGCTGAGCCAGCATGGGTTTGCGAGAAGCCAGATGTGGACGTTTGACAGCGTCGTCACGGACGATGAATCGGGTGTATCTGTCCGTTTGAGTGAGCGATCCGCGTGTCATGTCTTTCTTGATGCTCAGCGATGCGTAGCATTGGCCCCGACGCCAAGTATCAGGGCTGTATATGATCGATCGTTCCACCTGGCGTATGTGGTGACGCTGGCGGAGCACGCGCTGAGCACGGATCTCCATGTGACCAACACATCGACATCGAGTGTGTACCCGCCGGACAATCTCGAGTTTCAGGCACTGTTGCACAATTACATTCGTGCGCCGGCGGAGCAAGTTCTCGTGTTTCCGCTGCAGAACAAGACGTATTATGACAAGACAGAGACGACTGAAGAAGGGCGGAACGAGGCAAAGACGGAGACAAGAGCGGGAGTAGACGTGCGGAAATTTACCGACTCTGTGTACGAAGATGCGTCGGAGAAATACGAGGTGACTTGGCCGGGGGGAGGAGTCGAGATTGAGGTGGGGGGATTCAAGGATGTTGTGGTATGGAACCCGCAGCGAGATGCGGGGAGTAAGATTGGAGACATGGAAGACGGTGGATGGTACGTTGATGATTCTGGGTTGTGCGAGCGAATGGTACTGACGGTTGAATCAGGGAGAGATATGTGTGCGTTGAGCCTGGTCATGTGAGGGGATATGCCAAGGTGGAGCCTGGCCGGACGTGGATCGGCAGACAAGTCATTTCGGTGATTCACGACGAGCGGAGGCTCTGAGTGTGGAGACGCGGTCCCTGGATTCAGAATATAGGCGAGAAGGGACAATTTTTTTTTTTTTCTTTCACCCGACTACTCTTTCTTTCTATGATATACGACGGCGAAGTTGTTGTAGGATGAGTCTTGAGGCAAACCGAATATCGACGGTTTCACGCAAGTCGTCAAACGCGAGCGCGTCTCTCCCACCCTCATCTGAACCTGCACTTGCCGACGAACTTGACTACATCACGGTCTCTCCTCCAACCATCATCGAAAAGTCACCTCGCCAGGTAGACAAGGCATCTCGCATCCTCGGAATATCTCACAGAAAGTCAATGGAACCAATCCCAGCTTCTAACAGAACTTCCATCCTCTCAACCCGCTCCGTCCCAAATACACCCACCCAGCACACGCCAACCCTCCCCCTCACATCCCTTTACCTTGTCTCCGGCCTCCCAAAGAGCCCACACACGTGGACACTCGCAGATCCGGATTCAGTCCTTGGCCTCCATCATTCAGATGGCGCCGTCGCCCGCTGGTGGAGACCAGAGGTCCTCGGTAGTACAGTCTCCCCAGGTGCCGGTGGTGGCAAGAAGAAGAAAAAGAACGCCAAGGGTGAACCCACCGAGATCCTCAAGGGTGCTGGCGCGCTCTCAAAGGCTGAAGTAGGCAAAATGTTGTCCAAGGCTCTCAAGGTTCTTTCTCTCTCTCTCTCTTGTCCTTTCTCCTCCTTCTTATCCTTCATCCCCAGCTCTCCTTCACTCGCGAGGTCGAAATAATCGCCTCCACCTTACAGCCCGCGAGCACAATTCACTCTTTCACCTTCACTCTCCCCGCTCCCTCCACCCCTCTCGCTCCTGCACCGTCTGACATTGGTTTACTCAGAGGCTCCGTCCTCACAGCCGATCGCTCTTCAGCCGCACCCACATTCACTTACCCGTACACCGATGACCCTTTTGCCAATGCCCGCCCTTCGTCCGCCTATCTTGGTCCTTCCTCCGTACTTGCTCCGCCTCCCGCCTCCCCTTCTCCCATGTACGAGAAACAAGCTGCCGCAGGTGTAGGTGGAAGCGGCACAATCACCTACCACGGCGTATGCTTGACTGTCTGGAGTCATGCAGATGCAGAGAGGAGTGCTGCTATCAGAAGAACCCTCGAGGCCGGCCGCGTTAGAAAGGAAAGCGCTCAGTCTTTGGTCGCTTCTCGCCTCAAGGTTCTGCGCTCGTCTATAGGTCATGGATCTGCAGGCAACTCCCCTGGTGAGCCTAGTCGCCGTGTTGGAAAACGCGGCGCGCGCGGTCCATGGCCTGGCACCGACGGCGAGACCGACGGTGAAGGTGCCGAGACCGATGCCGGCGCGATAAGTGAAAGCGATTTTGACGTCGCAAGTACCGTCGGTGGTCATGGCCCTGGGGAGAGCACCCTCTTCCTTCCAGGTGACACTGTCTTTTGGCTCCCATATGCATTGTGTTCGTATTTTCATCCAGATCTACCAACGTGTACCTGATCTCACTTGACACAGCACTCGTATCACGCCATCCTATCTATGACCTCATGAGGGACTATCTCACTCTTTCTTGGGCCCGCTTCTCCAAGGATGTTCAGTCTCATACTCTGCAAATCTCGAAAATCCTTGCGCATCCTGCCCCACGTGCGGGCGAACTCATCAAACTAGATGCTTCCCTTACCCCTCTTGCTGGCCGCTCATCCGCTGGTGCATCTGGAAGCAGCAACAACGAGGATACTAGTCTTGAGGTTATTGCAAGGTTCCCCGGCGGTCTTGATTTTGGTAGGGGGTTGGTCGATATCAACTTCACCATGTGGCCCTTATTCAAGTGTTTGAATATCGACAACGTGTTGACCATTTGCGAGGTACGTCGTCCAAACTTCATTTCCGGCACTGCAAGTCATCCTGAGCTAACTTCCCCAAAGATCGCTTTGGCCCCCACCGGTCGTATTTTGTTTTTCTCTCGGTATCCTGCAATGCTCGGCGTAAGTCACCAGCTTCTTCCCTATTCTTGATCTTCACTCTGTCTTCGTACAGATCGCTGTATCTACCATTAGGTATCTTGTCGAACTGCGTGGCTGGAGTGGCAACGCCCTCTCTGCCGTCCATGCACGTGATGCCAAGATCTACATTGACGACCCTGGTCCCTGGATATTGGGTCTCGCAACCGAGGCAAGGTACAGCGTGCGCCCTGCGCCAGAAGTTTGTGTGATTGACTTGTAAGCCCCACTTTGCGATGATTGGTTAGATCACTTACATCATTCGTTTACCCTGCATAGGGACATCAATTACCTGAGCTGTCCCTCGCCACCTCCTGGTATTGTCTCCACCAAGCAGCAGCGAGAGAAATATAGACAACGATTGCTTGCCGCTTTTGCGCCTCACTATCACCCAGACCACAGCGTCCCTTCGTATGTCACTTGGTAATTTCTCCTGCGCGATATCTGATGCTGTTACCTCAATGATAGTGAGTTCAAAGAGGCCTTTCCCGCAGGTCGGTTCCGCCCAGTATGCAAAGTGCAGGCAAAAAGAGGTGGGGAGATGGCTGCTGTCGCCGATACCATTAAGCCACCTGAGTGGTGGCATTCCACACGTATTATCCAGGCGTTTGATGCCGTACTTGAAGACAAGGTGAACTAGTTCCCAGGGAACGCATCCGAGGGCTATGCTAACTTGCTTGCAGTTCAGGAAACCTTCCCTCTTCAAGCGTCTTTCCTCATTTGGTACCGTTCGCCGTCTACCACAATTGACTGCTGCCGAACAGCACATTCAACTCTCCATTCGCAAACGTGCTACTGCTTTTGTCGATGCTAGGGATGACCTTGAGACCAAGATTGGTCGACTCTCTCGCCGTCTTAATTTCCTGATGACTGAAGCCGACCTGTGGAGGGACAAATTTGTAACATTTGAACAATACGCCGAGAAGTTGAGTGTGGAGGCAGATCAGTTGAGGAACAAGATTGGCAAAGAGCAGAGGGAGACAAAGAGATTGAGTGGGCTTGTCACTTTGACGGCTGCAGAAAAAGCCAAACTCCAGACCCGTGAGCAAACTTCGCAGGCTTATCAGCCGACCATTAACTAGAAGCGTATTGTCAGGGCTGGTCGATACCGAGCAAGCACACAAGGATGCACTCCTCGAACTAGAGCGGATGCGGGAGACCATGGAGCGCATGGAAGAAGAGCGAGCAGAGATGGTCGCCGAAGTGGAAGCACAGATCGAACGTGCACTCGCATCCATGGCCGTCGACGTCGATGAGTCCGACTATGGTGGAGAGCTCTCGTCCCGCCCTGGTTCACGCATGTCAGCTTCCGCAAGGTCCGCTAGTGGAACACGGTCGAGGCGAGCCAGCGATGCTGTAAAGGATGGATCCCAGGAAAACAATGCGTCTCGGCTGCGCAGCTTCGGAACAGAGTCAACTCTTGCCGAGGCCTACGAACGTGGAATGGACGATACGTTGGTCGCCAGCAAATCCGAGAGGGAAACGGACACTATCGCGGAGGAGGAAGAGACTCCAGTGTCGCCGACAAAGAAGAAGAGATTCTCGGCGACCCAAAGTGAAGTTGTACAAGATGGCATGATGGCTGTCGACGAAGGTATCAGTGAACGTAGCGATAAAATCGCACAAAAGGTCTTGCAGATTCAGCAGAAGGTCAGTGGTCATATTGCCGTTGATCTTGTTGCTCGCTGATTCGTTTTACCTGGCAGCTGGAAATAGCATTGGCGTCGGAGAATATGCAGGACTGGAAGAAGAGATCTGCAGGACACAGGCGTACCGGGTCCGACTATGCGACTGATGAACGTGCCGACGAGGGTTCGGATGTGACTGTACCTGTCCGCCCGCGCCAATCACGGGGTACCAAGCCTATAAGTAACCCTCCTATCAAGGCGAAGCGCAGGGAACGTAGTGATACCGCGTCTACTAATCACACTGGTACTGGTACTATCACAGGCCATTCTGTTGATACTGCTGCCTCGGCGACGCCACGACATTCCTCTACTCCAGTTCATACTTCAACTACGCTACAAGAGGACAAGATCCCCAACCACCTCGAGTCCGAGACGGATGGTACAGATCCCCTGACACCCACTGCGGTGACACATCGTACATTGGTGCGCGAGTCAATCCGGAAAGTTTCATCTGGAGCTTCCTTGACAGCGCTTTCTCCTCCGGCGCCAACGACCGCACCAACGACCCCCGCTTTGACATCGGCCATGACCGTCACCGACGAGTCTGATACCGATTTCCAGAGTGCCTGCTCAACGAGTCCGCGCGACAGTTACGGCAGCTTTGAAGGGAAGAAGGCGGCGCAACACGACTCAGATGACTCTGGGACCTCTACGGACCAGGATTATACCACTGAGAAGAGGCACGTGACAGAATATACCGACTTGCCTATGAGGGCACGACTTTCTAGTACGGCAACGGCGGCACCGCAGACCAGCCCGACTTTGTCGGACGTTACTGCCCCACCAAATGGACGCGGCGGCTTCGCAGTACGTTTGCGTCAGGCCACCAATTAGTATCCCTCTCAGGAATATACCCTACCCTTGACATATATATCATTATCATCATCATTGGAATGCGCTAACCCACCAGTCTTTTCTTCCTTCCGCTCCTTTCGCTACAATTATTCACTCGCACTTGTTCCTAGGTATCTCGCATGTTCAACTTCAATGCATATATTACAATTTCCTACAACCGTAGTACAGGGATGCTACATGACAAAACTACTGGTTATCATCCAATCCAGTCGATCGCTAGTCCATTCTACGCTTATTATTGAATGCTTTCACTACCGATGCAATTTGTGCAAAGAACCACGCTTGTGCGTTCTTGTCAGGTATCAATACAAACCTATCGTGATCCCTGCCCGATTTGTGAGAGAATCGTATACCATTGTCTTCGGTAATGACGCCCTGAACCATGGTCAGGGGTAGATCCCATTCTAAGCGCAACCTCTTGGACCAGAACGAGAGCGCCCTTGCTGTGGTCAATAAGACAACATTGTCACCGCCTGCATGGTCTTTCCAGATTTTCAACGTCTATTGCATCACCTGAATTCAACACATACCGATGTGAGCAACATAGCATTCATTCCTGTAGGCACCTTGTTCCAGGTCTCTCATCCAATACTGCCCAAGTGCCTCACGACTCAAGAATGGCTGGATTATCATGTCATCAGGGTCCAAAAAGAAGCGATCATCTCGTCACACGTACCACTAACACACCATCTGGAGGGACGTGTCTTGGCTAGAATGAATTGAAGTAAAATAAGATCCTGCGGTGTAAATATGATGTTTTACGGCCACTAACCAGTCGAACACGCTCTCTTTCTGGCTTGTCAAAGACGGTCGTGGTGTTTCTTATCCCTAACGTGACATCAACAATCACGAACTAGAACATGCGAAGAACCTAGCCACCTTCAGAGACATTTGATGCGAGATCGAATACCCCAACCGCAGGTTTCGTGAGAGCACTGTAATCGTATGTCAGGTAGTACTATTGCGACTAGCATGCGTGCGCACCCAACCAGACCTTTTCCTATGCCTTTGAAAAATCCGATCGCACCTTCGGTTTCTGCTCCCTGAATTGGCTTCGTCTGGTATTTCATGAGTAATCACCATGATGTAACATATCCGTTCCACATACCACAATGCCCTCCATTGCACTGACAACACTAGTAGCGAGCGCTTCGCCGCCTGCGGTTACACCATAACTAACAAGGTGCGTGAATACAGAAGAAAGGCGAACGGAAGATTACTTCTCACATTGCATGACGTGGTCGGTTGCGGCGCTGTGACAGCCTACGTTGCGCTTGATATTCTGCATCAAATGTTGCAGCGGACAAACCTTGACGTCCACTCAGAAGTTATCCTTGAATGGCAACAAGTTGTCTGACCTTTTCCCAGGCTACTTGTGAACTTGGTGACACTGTCTGATAGCCCAAACACCGTCTTTTTGACAAAACTAGCAGCACCCTGGACTTCGGGTAAGATTCTTGCCACAGACCACGCAAACAGTCAGTTGAGCTACCTTTGCGATTCCAATACCCAATTCTTTGTTCCCATGCATGACAACGCCGTAGTATGGTGCATAAAATATGTCCGCCACCCCAGAGCTCACGTTCGTGAAGAGGCCCACCGGGTTCCCAATGAAATCCGCAGAACCGAGAATGCGGTAGAGTTGCCGCAGGACATCCTGACGATAGTGGTATCTAATACGATTTTGCAATTCAGGTACTGTCAGTCGCACGTCTGTAATGGCGAGGGCGTTGAGTTCAAGAGGTGCATCGTTGACATTTCCAAGTGTCATGGTTAGCGCGTTGACAACCACCGCTAAGGGGTTTCGAATGCTCAACCTGCATCGACACTAAGAGATTGGACAGTAACATGGACTAACCATGACTTACTTCTCTTCGCTACTGACTCTTTCCGTTCGCATGAAAGATAGAGTGAGTTGAATAGGGTGCAACTGAAGCACTTCAAAATAAACATCTTTCCCGGGAGCAGTGGGCTGTGGATCGGGAATTGTATCTGGATGCTGTATCAGGACGCTGGAAACAGGTGAGCTATGGCCTAAATCTATGTTATGAACTCACTCTTCCACGTTCTCCTCCCACGAGGCGCCTTTGACCTGGGTAAGATCATAGATCGCGAAAAGAAAGTCTTCGTCGGCTTCAATTGTCAAGGCCTGCAGCAAAATTGAACAGTATTTGACGAAGAGGACACCATGCTCTATAGAAGCTGTAAGAAGAAATATTGTCGTCGCATATATTCCTACCTTGATCCTTTAGCCAGACGACAGAGGCTTGAATTGTTGGGGGAACGGCTACCGTCCCGCTGGCCTCCTTGGAGACAGGGCTTGGTTGGAGGAGGACCGGATATAATGCGTCATGGAGTTGGTTGTCAATTTGGATAGACCCGCAACATATGGTGATGGCTTGCGAGACTAGGGTATTGTTGTATTCAAAACGTAATGACTCTAACGAGGCATATACCACCTCGATCATCTTGCGATTTATGAGGGATATTCCGATTCCCGCAAGGTCAACTTCAATCCTTAGAGTGGGTGTAGCATCTTCTGAAACTGCCTCGAAAGCCTCGATGCTTCCTAGTGTATCAGATCGAGATAGTGAGCCGCTCGCCCGTTGTTTGGGCTTATAAAGACTGCGCTCTGCAACATAATGAGTAATTCGCAACACTTGTTTGTGTCGGTCCGCCCGTACGTCCAACGATACGGCACGTGTTCGTTGACGATCCTAGTTTGCTAGTCAGCAAAACAATAACGAAGGTACCATCGGGACGAACTTGGAATCTAAATGGAACAAGAACACCGATTTCCTTGATGTCAACCACGCGACGAGCATCGCCAATCATCAACATAAGCTTCTTTTCCCGTGCGGCAGGTTGATCCCAAGCATATTGCGTGATGGAATGCGGTATGAGCTTGTATCGCGAGATGCTCGATTTCATTGCTTCTGCTTCATTTCGACCCGAGTCCTAAACATAGTCATTAACCGGCAGAACGATACCAAAAAATGATGTTACCCATTGGCAGACAAAAACGGTATAATCGCTGTCGTTTTCGAGTTCGAAAGGCCATCCATCAGCTTTCAAGAAAGTGACAAAGATAGTGGACCCATCGATTTTGATGTCTGCTGTGACAATATCTACTTGGTTGTCGTTCGATGCTCTGGGCACTCGAAGATGAATGCTTCCGATGTCCTGGATGTTGATAGGAGATGACCTAATGATTTTTAATTAAACTTGCAGAGGCTTTCGTGCCGTTCACATACCATCGCGCGTTGAGACCAGTGTACGCGATGGTGAGCAGCTTCTCCTCATCAACTTGCATGATTTGTAAAGGGATTCGTTCTCCTGGGTCCAGCACTGCTCGACCACGTGGTAACCCCTTGTATTCGCGGAATTGAATGGGGTAAGGGAGGTCGTTCTTCAACATAAACCTGGGCGAAATTGTGATCACTTTTGTAAGTTTGTACTTGCCCAGTCCCTCTGTCCATGATAATCCGAAATGATATACTTCGTTCTTTTGTTTTGTGGATGGAATTACCATCTCTGCCTCGGCCGCTGGAGCCTCAAGGCCGAATACCTTTATTATCGGGAAACCGTCAGCATTCATACGAGTTCAGGCTATATGAAAGGTCGATACATTTGACCAGCCCGACTCCCCAACTTTGAATATAAACGCCTGAGCATTGTCGTGAGGGTGTGATAGCACTACTCCTATTAGCGTGCTAGTCCATAGTGACGCACCAGAACTTACAAAAGGACGTGGGGGTGGCGAGGACATCTTACACCAACCATGAATAAGTGACACTATGTAAATATAACATACTCATACCTGGTCGGATATCACCGGCGACCTCCAAAGGAGAAGTAGCGCGATTGGACCGAGCTGTCCTCACACTGAAGGGCATCCCCGACTTGTTCACAACGAGGTATGGACAGTAAATCTGAACCTTGAAAGCTCCGCCAGACTCAGGATATCGCCTTAACATAGGTGTGATTGCAACATCTTGAAAAGTATATAGAAGTCACGCACACATAATTAAGACTCAGTTGGAGTTTGCGATTGCTTTGATCACGAAGTGACAACCGGGACTCAATATCAAAGTCGGAGTGACCGTCTGTATTGATGATGGTGAAGTCGCTCGGCTTGAAGACTGTACGAACCATTAGTTCCGTACCTCAAGAACTCGGCTTATTTACCTGTATCTTGTACCTCCACATTTAGTAGCACCAAATGATCAAGTTCTACTGAATGCACGGGCATCACGCCGCCTTTGCGTAAGTAACTTTTCCAATTCTGGTCTGCGTGTTTGTCATAAATACGGTATTGGAGATTGTAGGGCAACAAGTTCTCCAGTTCAATTGGAGCACGAAGTTTGATTCTGATTTTTGGGGTTTTCCTAGGACGCACGTCAAGAGATGTCGAGGAACATGATACAAAACTTGCCGTGGAACCAGATCGGTGGAGTCACTTTGTACCCATGCCTGGAAGCGGAATGGTGCCTCCCGCTGATCGTTGTGAGGACAACTGATTGAAAGAGACCTCTTGGCCACTAGATCCTCAAATCGCAAAGACGAACACCACCGATAACCGAAACCCTCTGTAACGTCTGGTTGGTTTCAGTATGGTATGTGTAAAAAGTGTAGTGCTTACGATCTGGCTGCAGTTTAATCCTGTTTTGTGTGACAGCTTCGATGGGCAGTGCATAGTCTTGGCCAGGAGCTTCATGGGTGTGAGCAAAACAATTTAAGGATACCAAGCAGCAACTAACCTATCTTTTCCAACGAGTACACAGGATGCCCAGTGTGGTCCACTAACATGAGTTCCAATGGGTAGAACGTCAGGTTCTCCAACAGATAAGTCGAACGAAGAGTCACTATTTTGACGTTATCTTCCACAGTAACAGCGCAAAGCAGCCGATCAGCGTATTTCTCCATCCGAGGCCGCAGAGAAAAGGTGAACTCTCCCTCCCTGTCAACCGGGATGCCTCGAAGAGCTTCCCAGGGTTTCCCGACAATTTGAATCCCGATGTTGTGTTGTTCAGACGACGAACCGTGCTGGACATTTTTTTAATTGTTGGTGGTCAGGTTCACTACAGAAAAAAACTTGTGGTTGGACCTACTTCCCGTGTCTTCTTCCAATCATTAAATCGCCAGTCTATTATCTGATCGTGATTGAGTTTGACCGCATTGCTCTCCTGTATCCCACTGCTGGTATCGTTATCCGACCAGACGAAAATGGGAGAACCCGTGCGGTTCCGAAGTCGGTATGGAGCATAGCTCCCGCGATCCTTCTGCAAGACTAGCTCTCCTTCTCGCCCCCACATGTTGATTGTAGTAATCACAAGCTCGGCGAGTGTAGTGCTGAGATTGAGGTCCAAGCGATCACGAGCAGTCATAGAGACCCGGAGAGGACTTGAAACATGGTCCTTACTTAGCTATCATGAATGTTAGTGCAAAACGCATACGCGGGTGAGTTAGCTAAAAATTACCGATAACGTAAACTTCCAAGGGTCAATCACTAACAACAGAAGGTGAACTACTTGATAAACTGAAGATTAAATAATCTTACAAGGCTCCCAGTGCGAATTTGTGAGATTCCAGTAGTTGATCTGCGTCTCCAACATGGCTGACGCCTGGAACTATATTGTTCGGGTCAATTTCATGAATTGAATCTTCTGTGAAAGCTTACCCCCGAAGACCAGTCCTTAGCCATTAAGATAAAGGGCTTCATATTGAGCTGAAGCATAGGCTGTTCATGCAGATCCCCAATCAAGATCAATCTAAAACCATCAATGGTTCCTTTCATCTGAGCAGCGATTATTATATACCTTTTACTAGGGAGTATGCATGGATTCGTACCTGTTCCTTTGACACGACAATATGTGCTTTCGGAAATGTTCGTAGTGCTGGCGCCACGGATGACGCAGGAGTGACTTGAGTCTGTAGATTCGAGGATTGTTTCGCGTCGACCGATGTATCCCCCTGCGATCTAGCGTACAAATCGACGGCTTTTGTGAGGATCGTGGTAATGAGCATGAGGTCACGGTACGAGGCCCGAAAGACTATTTCCGAAGATGAACTTTCCATCAATACATGTTGCTCTCGTCGAGAGGCTCTGCTGTCGAGGGAAAATGCCAGATCGACATCATCCAAAAAGCGCACTGTGTCCGATTCTGCTTCCATCCGTATCAGTGACATCCCGAGCTGATTGACGCTCAATGCCATAATACCCTACACTCAGTCAGTATCTCACTCGTGATTACTTGGCTTGATGCTGACCTGCTGGGACATTAGGATTTGATTTATACGAAGTCTGATGGCTTGCGAACAGGGATTGGTATCGTCCTCGAGCACACTGATGGAAACATCATGCAACTCGAGGCGCAAGTCGATGGAACTCGAAAGATCCCTTGTGGCCTCTCTTTGATCATTGTCAGAGACCTTCGGACTCGGGGGGCCGCTGGTAAAGAATGACAGAAGTGAAAAGATGGGTTCGATCGAAAAGATGATATGGGGAGCGTCGATCGTCATGATTACAAGGGCGGAGGTACCGGACGAATTATAAAGTACCATGAACTGGTTCCGTTCGTGATCAGCAGCAGGGACGATTTCCCTGAATTTGGATCCGCCAGGTCGAGTGTTGCTCATGGTAAATGACCGTAAGACCAACTGGGCCTCAGAGGCTCCGTCAGACATTGATTTGGAGCGGAGGCTGACGTCATTCAGGGCAAATCGTGCAATCCCATGATCTCTGAGATTTGTCTCGGTGGTTGCCTCTCTATCATACAAGTGCAGTCTGACGGCAGCGATAGATGCCACCAAGTCAATAGTAGTCCAGGGCCGACCTCCAACGGGAGTGGATGATACGCGAATCTCAGGCTCTAGATTGACCAGGGACATTTGCACCTCCGGAGTAGTGGGGGAAGGGCTAACGAGACTTGGGGCAGACGTTACGGTGGAAGCCTGGGTACTGCCTTCAGAAGCATCGGCAAGTACTCGTGGTATTGACTGGGAGAGGCCGATGAGAATCTCGTACTGGATTTGAGTGAGGTAGAGCTTTATATCGGATATCTTTATCGCAACCTGAAATCACGTGAGGAGCGTCGATCTTATAGAAATCTAAAGCTTACTTGCGTGTCTGGAATCTCATTCTCTTGTAAACGATTAATGTTTGCACGTTGGTAAACGTCGCCAACAATACTAATATCATCGACGATCTTGAGCGTAGACAGTTTGCCATCGTAATATAGATCCGACGCAAGCTGTATGCCACTGAGGGTAGCAGAAATCTTACTGATATCTCCATCGAAGGAGTTGCTCGCGAAGACCTCACCGAGACGCATCGTCACAATATCAGGAAGGAGCGCGGGATTAGAGGGAAAGATGACAATGGGGGTCTTCACAGAGATCTCGAATTGCATACGTTCGATTTCAGAGGCTTTCTGTACAGCTGCATCACGAGCAGCATCGTACAAGATCTTGAGCTTCGTGAGTTTTGCGATAAACAAGTGTATGTCGCGAAAGGGTTGCTCAAGGAAGTGGACTTTGAGCGACCCCGCGGCCAAGTATACAGCTGATTTGACGCCAGCGTAACCTTCATCCTCGGGGTCATAGGTCTGGTATCTGAATTCAGCGAAGTTGCTGCCTTCGATGGACAAGATTTGCTTAAACTCCTGTCGGCAAACGTCTACGGAGCGATCATCGCTCAGAGCTAGGCTCCCCAAACGGCCAGTGACACGCATGGTGTTGGATCTCAAAATCATGAGAACAGAAGCCGTCGAGAGTGAGAGAGTTGCCAAGCTAGCGAGGTCGTTGATCAATACAACTAGTCGTCACAGTAAGCAGATGCCTAGTAATTCCGTTTACTTTCACTCACCTTGGATGCTGTCCAGCTTCACGGCGATACGGGTAGCGCTGACAGATTGAGGTTGCATCCTCGTAACATCTTCAGTTTCTAAGCTTTCGGCTGTTGCTGATGTTCCTCGCGGAATGAACGTGGTCATGAGGAAATCATAGAGGGAAATTACGGGTTCCGGTGCCGCATTGAAGATGAACGTCGACAGTCGGATATCGATACTCTGCTCAATATTGTCATAAACTGTGGAAAATTCCGGAGAATTTCTCTGAACGCGTAGATACGAGACCGAGAGAAGGTCTTTGTTATCATCTCCATTCATGTAGTCTGATGAAATGAGCTGAATCGGAGGCTGATTGGCCTGCACGATGTTCATGACCAAAGCTCTTCGCGAACCGTGAACTACGACCCAGAGTCGTTAGATTCAAACTCACCTGAGATTGACATCCACAGTTAGATTGTATTTGAGGAGTACTAAGCCAAGCCGGAAGTGCTGAAGGGTGACATATCCAAGCGATTTCTCACCCCCATCTTGACCTGACCGTGAAATTGACGCGCGTAAATCATCAACTGCGAAGTCAAATTCGAAAATGTGTTGCCGGAGCTCCGGGTTCTGTTACATATGTCAGTGAGGCAGGTAGTAAATAAGGTATGCGCTACCTCTAAGGTCCCGTCGCTCGCTTCAAAGAATATATCGTCGCGGTTACTAGAGGCATGTTCGGTTTCAGAATGGTCATCTTCAACGTTGTATTCCAACCCCGCCGGCGAGAATAATCCTGCAGATAGCGGCAAGACCGTGGGTTCCGTATCAATGTACGACCGTGATGCTCTCGACTTGTACCCCCTCTCCGAGTCTTCGTCACATTGCGGAATGGTCACGTCAATTAACCGCACAAGTGTGTGATATTTCGCGTCAGACAGATTGACATGCAAACTTGGCAGTTTCCCAGAAACTTTGAATCGGGCAAGGCTGAGAGCACTCGGAACAATTGAGTTTTGCACTTGAAGATCAATATTTGTACGCTCCAGTAAGTGGAGGTGATTGCCACTCTTCGAGACCAGAGCGTCGCGACACGCTTGCAAGTTAGTGCCTATGATAAACTGCGATCGATGAGAACAAAAGTCCGTGAGCTAAAAAGGGAAGTCACCTGCGCTGCTTCAAGCTTAAGCATCACTTTATCGTACATCAGCGATTCCAAGCGGCTGTAGTCCTCTTCGCTAAATTGTTGGTTCTTTTTTGCTTGTAGCTCTCGCATAGCATCTTTATCGGCGAGGTCGCTCTCCACAGAGATATGTCCTGCGTCAATAATCAAATGACCACCGTCGAGGGAGGTGATACTGATGGAAAGTCAGGTCGTATAGGCAAATATCGATGTAAACACATACTTCTCCGGAATAATGATGACGGGTGCATTTATGTCTACTTGCAAATCAACCGTCTTGTGGGATTGCAACGCATATTCCAAACCGGCCCGAGTGTCCTTTCGCAAACCTTCCAGTGTCTGACTGGCAACGTTCTGGGGTACAGTCAGCGCGCGCGAGAGGAAATAACCCAGAGACCCACAAGCAACGCTTCCACTGACTCTAATTGACTCTCGGGGGGTCTCAAGAATTTCGCAATTGCTTCGACGTACCCTCGGTGATAGATGATCTCCATGTGGCGCATGCGAGCTGTAAGAGCGGTGTCTGCCCGCTGATCGAGTGGATTACTCTCCAGTTTGAGGTAGAAGAATGGCTCGTCGGACTCCACACGCTTCCCTGACCTGACATGCTCAGTTGTAGGATTCTTGACTTGTACGATTTGAGGATGAAGTGTATTCTTCGTGGTCCCATCGAACACACTCAACCCTCCAAGAGAGACTGATGCTTCGAAATTGTCCGGTCTCTGAATAAAGTCAGCGCAGAATGATTTGAAGACCATAGATATAACATCGGTGGTTGCCCCTCTCGGATGAGTCTTCAACGCAAAAGATCCCTTTCTTAGCTCGGTTGCAATACGCAACTTTACAGCATCCCGCGGTGTTTCAAAGGAAGCCGCAATGGCAGATTTTTCATCGTAATCGAGGATATCGTATAGCTGCCTTCGTTGCTCCTCAGTTATCGAACGACCGAAAGCTGCGTCTTCATTTGGAGCATCAGAGCCTGCAGAGCCCCATAACCAAGATGTCCAGCTACGTGCTTGTTCTTGCTGAGCACGCTCTTCCTCAAGCTTTTTTCGCTGCGCGATATCCTTTCGTAAATGGGACCGGGCGATCGATCTGTAGAAACGTATGTCTTCATATGAGAGCTTGCGTTCCAGGGCTGCGATTGTGGCACCTTCCTATTCTCAAAACATTGAGGATGGAAAACCCATCAACTGGAGGATATACGTACATGCTCTCGCAAAGTATTCACGAGTTTTCTTTCAAAAAGCTCCACGTATTGGTTTCTATCATTACGACGTTCCGCAAAGTAGGCCCAAGTCCATTTGCGACGTCGTTCATGAACGCTGTTCAAAATGGCTGAACCAGCGAATCGAAGGCGTGCTCTTGCGCGATTTCCCTTCAAATCTTCACCACTAGGTCGGAATTTGCGGTACTGGACACTTCAGTAGCCTGTGCTGTAGTGTCCGCATTTATACTTACTTGATGCTGACGGATATAAAGATGATACATATCCACGAGGGATATGACGTCCCGGTATTGGTTGTCATCCAAAGCAACACCGATCTCCTCGAAACGTAGGTGCACGTCGAACTGAGGTGTCTTGTTATCTACTTTGTGGTTTACAACAACCTTGAGGAATTTGATTAGACCGTGCTCTGTCAGAGCCAATAAATCACTTACTCTCCCCTCCCCTGACACGGGACTGAGGATAAACTGGTGAGACGAATCCTGGCCGTTGAGGGGGATCTACCCATAAGTGTTAGTTATAGTGGTAAACGAGAGCGATGGCATACCATATCCATAAACTTCCGCATGGCTTCGTGTGCTGGTAAGCCAGCCATGCTGAGAGAATCTGTATCAAAGTATATGGCCAGGGATAACAGGCTCGATAACTACGTTGTGATAAGTGACGCTGTAAAGTTTTTGAGACGTTACTTACCTTATGAATTGTGCCTGTGGTACTTTCAATAAATGCTGGCTCCCAAATTTCATTGACCGATCGGATAGAGAAATCCGCAAGTGTGATTCCCGCAGCGAAAGGATGCTACAAGCAATGATATAACACCAACAGAGGTGCGATCCGACGATCACACTTACACCAGGGACGCTCAGCTTGTCTTCGTATCTTACGTGGATGTTTTTGACTGTCACTTGTAAGTTGTTGATTATCTTAGCGGTAAGAGAGGCCCAGAGACCCTGCGACTGAGGGGAAGCATCTGCTACCCAAATGGGACATGTAAAGAATATGTATGTCAAGCTGGGAATTACACACTAGGTGGAACCTCTGCTTGGCTGCGCATGTGCAGTAACTCAGCATTCTCGAGGCGCTCTTGTTTAGTGGCCTGAGTTCTGCGGTCCTCCTCTTCAGGATCGATGTTAACTTGTGGGGAGGGGACCACGAGGAGGTAGACATCCTCGATAAGAATTTCAACTGGCTGTTTACCCAAGTTCATCCAATGGAGGGACAATGTGAACGTTCCGAGACATCCTGGGAACATAGTATTAAGAAGCATCAGGAAGCAAGTTGTCTAGTAACCTTCGAGAACATCAACGGGAAGCCTGAACTTGTCAAGGGCGCCTCTTTTGAGACGCAGGTTTCGCAACGTCAGTTGACCTAGAGATGACACGATGTTCACGGGAGTGACAGAAAATTGAGTGAGCAAACTGACCTTGTCCAATTCCATAATTGACTTGGTTCATATCGAGGTTCTCGACATATGGGGCGAGGATTCTATTGAACAACTAGGCAAGCCGATGTCAGAGTGATATTTTGTTGCTGACGAAAGGCAATACGCACGATGTTTAGAATTTCTTTTCCTGGATCCAACCACCACATTGTGGCGAGCTGGTAGAAGTTGGTGTGCAAAGTGACTCGGAATAGGGCATTGCAGTGGCAAACCGCAGCGTCGTCATATCACGTGACTTTATTTCTGGGATGACCCCTGTACTTGATACATACTCGCTTTCATGCCTCGACAACTCTGTCGTGTACCATGTTGATCTCCTCAGTCACCTCACACCTCGGCACCCAGGCCCACCACAAGCTCTTCGGCTCCGCTTATCTTTGAAAATTTCGTGGTTCGCGATTGTTCGCCTCTACTACCAGTTCAGCTTTCATATATCCCAATGGATCCAACTTGAAGCTCCGTCGGGCCGACTTGATACCGATAGTGACTCATTTTATGCGATGTAACTTCGTAAGATCAACTCTTCTTCGGGTCTGCTTTGAATCCAGTTTCTAGGACGGACAAGTCACAGTCTGGGACTATAGAGACCTCGAACATGGCACGGGCTGCACTGATTATTTCCTAGGACTGGTACACTCATGTTTTTTTTTCCTTCTTTTTCTATTCTTTCTCGTCTTTCTTTCAAATTCTTTCCCAAACAATTTACGTTTCTCGGATAGGCTTGATCGCGTACGTACCGATTTAATGGTGGAGCGTGACTATGCCGGGAGTCACACTCGGCGTGTCACGCCTTGCTCGGTTGCCCAATAACTTAATAACCTTGACCTGCGTCCAGTTTTTTCCTTGTCCCTCACCACCATGGCTCTTGCTGATATCCTCCTCGCCGTCTTGCCTGCCAATGTTCTTCCTTACCACCTCTCTCACTACGTCCCAGGCAAGACTCCCCTCTCAACTGTGCCCGCCGTTTGGGTGACCCTGGCATCCTACCTCGCCGTCATTTTTGGCATTCAGGAAATCATGAAAGACCGTCCTGCACAGAAGCTCAACACACTTTTCCGCTTCCATAACGCTTTCTTGACAATTGGCAGTGGCCTCCTTCTCGCCTTGATGTTCGAAGAAGTAGGATCAATATGGCTCAAGTCGACCACATTCGATACCATGTGTAATGAGAAATCATGGACACCTGTCAGTCTTCGAGAGTTTATATTATTTCTCACTCATCATTTTCAATCCGCTCCAGAGACTCGAATTTTATTACATGATTAACTACTACTTCAAATACATTGAGCTTTTCGACACTGTCTTTTTGGTGTTGAAAAAGAAACCCCTTGGTATTGTGTTCTCGTCCTTATCTTTGTGTCTGCTTTTTCATTGCTTGTTTAGCCTTCTTACATGTCTTCCACCACTCCGCAACGGCTTTGTTGTGTTTTACGCAATTGAATGGCAAGACTAGCATCGTAAGTTCTGACCTGTCTGGTCCTTGTCACTTATCTCAATATTTCATAGTCCTGGGTGGTCATTTCTCTGAATCTTTTGGTCCACGTCATTATGTGTGAGTATATCGGTAGATGATTAGAGCAACTGCTCATGGAGTCACAGATTATTACTATTACGCGACAGCTGGTGGTGCCAAGATTTGGGTATGTCCATTACAGTGATGGTTCGCGTTTGCTCACTCCGGTCATTAGTGGAAAAAATATTTGACAAGTATGCAAATCGCACAGTTCGTCATTGATCTCTTCGCCGTTTACTTTGGCAGTACGTGATTCTTGGCCGAGATCTGAGAGATCCTGACACCCAGTATAGCCTGGAACCACTTGGCGCATTCTCGTTTCCATTTTCTCCCTTATGTTGCCAACTGCTCTGGGACGGAGACCGCCGCGCTACTTGGATCGGCGCTCTTGACAAGTTATCTTGGGCTCTTCATCAACTTCTACATACAGACATATCAGAAACCTGTTAAGGAGAAGAAGACTCTTGTCAACGGTAACGGACATGCCAACGGAGGGTATGATTTGGTTGCGTTTGTGACATGAAACGCTGTCTTACGCATATTGCAGGCTCAAACTAGATTGAAGTAACTCGGGCTGCCTATTTCCACGTGCAGAGACCACTCGTCTAATTTCGTGCTATTTCGCGTCACTTTTAGGCTTACAGTCTACGTCCAGTCATTTCATGTTTCATCTTGTTAGAGTCATTGGTCGCGTTTTTTCCACTGTTGTCAGTGTGCTGGCGCTTCCATACCGTCGCTTACCGCTAGATCTTACACGGAATTTGTTCTATTTCATGTTGATAGCTTAGTACTGTTCTTGTTTGCTTGGAGGCATTGTGGTAGTGCTTGGTTTGGGATTTCCAGGGGGAACATGCAAACATGAAGTATAGCTATAAACTTTAAGAGCATCAACTTGACTTTTGAGTGAATAGTCGCATGACCCTTTTGAGTTTGTGCCACGATGTTACCCAATGTACCTCCTCGCGAGTTCATTATCTCTGCAGAGCTCTATGTCCCTCATACGGCAGTTGTCGGTTTGCGCAGAGTCTGTCTCAAGCCTTTTTCTACGATCTGCGATCTCTCACTGTCTTACATAGCCTGCTGTTTCACGCCACAGAGTCGACCGCAAGGAGCTCGGGAAATCCGTCGAAGACGTCCCCAAGAAGGTCAAAGGCACGCAATGCCCACATCGGCCTTGGTATCTGCTAAGCCATGCATTTCTAGAGAAATCAAGTTGGATATCGCTCTCTCGCTCTCACCCCGGATCGGTCCAGTGGAGGCCAGCGACATGCAAGATATTGGACGAAGACGACCGCTGCCTCCTGAATATCTATGTCGATGTATGCCATGCTCATCGACCATTCTCCCCGCTTGACTGATAAGCAGTCAAGGAAACAGTTCTGTACCAGACCGTTTACTTGCACATGCTGAATCACACCGACATCCGCTATACCGATCCGTCGTTGTTCCTCCGCAAGAATTGCATTGGGATATCTTCTGCTGGGTATAGTTTTCTCTTCCCCCATTTCTATCTCCTATTGATCCCAAGAATACAGTGGGCAACGATGGAGTTCTGGTCCCAACTCAGAACAGCTTTACTTGCACTTTAACGATTCAGATGCCTGCAACACTTGGCTCGTTCTCCTTCGATCCTATTCCAGGCCCGAGATATACGGTCAACCTTACATTCCTTCAGACGGAGGACTGTATCGCATGTGGCGACAAGTCGAGCTTACTATCATGCAAGGACGGAACCTTGGCAATCAGAAGCCATTCGTCGACACTAACACAAACCCCTTGATACACTACGAAGATTCCAGGATGGAGTCTGATCCTGTCGACTTGGATGTGTTCTGCGAAATTCACATCAATAGCAACGTTTGTAGTCGAACGACCGTGGTAAAGGGGATAGGTTCTCCTGATTGGCACGAAACCTTTGTATTCGCGGATTTGCCGCCTTTTGAAGCTCTAGAAGTCGTGTTATGGAAGGAGAAGCGGCTTGTGAAGCCGACGCTCCTCGGTTCTATCCACATTGCACTCACTAATTTCCGCAGAAGTGAAGACGTGGAGGGGTGGTTCCCCGTTATACAGTCAGGTGGTATTCTGACAGGTATTCAAATCGGTGAGATACGCATGAAGCTCAAGGTTCATGAGTGGGTCACATGTATGAAGTGTCTTTCCAAGTCCTGCTCAACGTTCATTGCAGAGAGATTATCTTGTCCCACTCCAGCTACTCTGGCATGCTCACAGTGAGATGTTATGTGATCACTTCTGTTTGGCCACCCACCATTCCTGTTTTTAGGTTCTCCAGACACGTAATCTTTTAGAGTGGATGAACGACTTCGAGCGCAAGCTGCAATTACGTACCTTGTCCGAACAACTAATGTTCATCGCTATAGCCAAGGGCGTCCTCGTCGAACATATCACAGAATATGCGGATCGCGAAGTAGATGGCACCCCAAGCTGTTAGATTTGTTTTTCATTCTAAACGTGTCTCACGTCCCTGATTCCTCCAGCACACACCACACTATTTCGAGGCAACACTATATTTACCAAGACGATGGAACTGGCAATGGCTTTTTACGGGAGGGGTTTTTTAGAGGCGAGCATTGGAAGAATTATTCGTCGAATTTGCTTAGAAAAGATAACTATTGAAGTTGATCCAAATCGCAGCGGAAAGAGTCTCAAGGACGCCGAGCGCGGGGTTGAACAGTTGGTGGAATGGTGTCAGACGATATGGGATTCTATCTATGCCCATAGAGGTGATTGCCCTCAGTACGTGCTTGTCTGAAAAAACACCCCTTCCTCACTGACGCGGTCGGTTCTCAGCGAAATGCGTAGGCTGTTTGAACATATCCGGAAACTTGTTGAGAATCGGTATAAAAAGAAAGATGGTCAGGATACCCAGAACAGGGAACTTCCCTGGCAGAGTGTCTCCGCTTTCTGTTTTCTCCGCTTCATCGTACCTGCTATCCTTCACCCACACCTATTTGGATTAATGCCAGGTAATTTAATAACCACCTACTGGATTACCAACTTACATTATGCAGGACTGCCCAGCGCTACAGTTCAGCGTAGCCTCACGTTGATTGCGAAAGTCATACAGAGTTTAGCCAACCTCAACGTCGTAAGGCCGTAAATCTTGTGTCCCATATACAGCTGACCTGGACGTCTGGTTTAGACCGTGCAAAAAGAGGAATACATGCGTGGAATCAAGGAATTTCTGAAGCAGAATCTCCCAGCAATGGTGGATTACATTCTAGTTGTCTCTACCCCCATTCACGATACGTTCAATCCTCACTCTGGCCACCCCGCTTTCAGTCACCAACGACTGAAAGTTGTGAATTCTTTGCACCAACGAGGGTCAACCATCCCAGTTCTCGAGAGAGAAGCTATTCCCCTTCTTCCTCATGTCCTTGATATTCCGCGACATCTTGCGTGCATTAGTTCATCCTTAATCCGCAGCGCGAGACTAGTTGGTTCAAGGGTGAACCTGGTCGAAACAGACCATTTATCCGATCTATGTTCCCGGTGTTTTGAAGTAGAGGAGATCGCCTTACAGCGTGTCAGTCGACTTGCTACCGCTGAATCCCATCCAGTCGCTCTGAGATGGGATGTTCCTCGGCCCCACTTACTGGACAAAACTCCCCACTCCCCACTCTCGCCTACATCTCCAAAATCATCTCGGCCATCTACTGCTCCTTCACTGTCCGACAAGCCTTTTCCACACAGCTCTCAGCCTCTACCTAACAGGTTTTTCTCCCTTGATTCATCTCCTGGAGACATTACCGTCCCTCGACGAGGTTCTGTCCCTGAAATTTCTTCGCGCAAACCTCCGACGCCTCTGGAGGATCAAATGCCACGTGCACCAAGTCGGGCGCGTTTCTTGCGGCCTAAATCGATCTCGACCGACTCATTTTCGACCTTGATATCCAATTCTGCTGAGCCACATACTTCCTCGCGTTCCGTGCACTCAGTTCGGGATGCGGATGCATCCTCGGGATTGGCATTCGACGAATCTGGTAAAAAAACGAAGAGCATTCTTAATGGGCTCTTGATTCGACGATGAAACATGCCATTACTATCTGAATCCCGGACCTGTCCGTGCAATAAGTAACTCAAGCTAAGCACTGGATTTCTCTCCGTTCCCTGTTGTTTCTATTATTTCCAGACTGCTATTGATATATCATATCTGTATTATTACATGTTTGGATATTAAATGGATGGACCCGCAACGAATAATGTCCGTCATGAGTCTGCCTTCAGTATAGTCTCCATGAGCTTTCGTACTTCAGCTGCCACGTCTTCCGAAGTGCTCCTGACTGTGATGCGGCATAACTTTTGCACACAAGTTAATGTCAGGTGGATCGTGCATACGGTCGGTAAACATACCTTTGCCTCGCGATTCGGCTCAAGACGAAGCAAGCACCCAACCTTGCCATCTACAGAGGTATGAAGAACCCCGGCTCCGACAAGATTGTTCGAATTTGGGTCAATATCTTGCAGGATCTCTAGATGATTACCAGTTATCACTTGTCGATTGCGTGCGAGATTGATGTGACCCGTGCTGTCCAATGATATTGGGAAAACAACCTGAGACTCCCTTGGCGGCCCCCCAATCAGCTTCCAGCGTTCAAAGAAATCTGCTTGTCCAAATTTGACACCCTCAAAGAACTTTGTCACCGTGATCGGCAGTCGTATCGATATGGATTGGTGGGCTCCTGCCAAGAATGACACCGTCAAGATGGGGAACGAAGTAAACACCTTCTTGCATTCAACGTGTAGGATTTGTTGGCTTTGAGTACGCGGAGCAATTACATTCGGGGGGATTTTGGCGAATGTTGCGGAGAGTGCGTCTGGGTCGCTGACGTGAACAGTAGATGTGAACGACGTGAGTGGAGCGGAAACTTTATTTCCAAAGTATATGGCGAACTGGCCGAGGTGACCCTGGAATCTTGACTTGATACCAATCTGTATCTGCACATCTTCATAGAGCACTCCTTCTGCACTATACGTCAGCTTGTTGAACCATTTGTCGATCCCAGGCCCGACAGTAAGACGGGGGATCGTTTCGGACTCTGGAGGATGAGTCGGGGCGGACAGGTCAAGGCCGACGAGCGAGCTCATCACCCCATTCGAATCTGGAGCGCCCGAAGTTGTAGCCAAACTGTTCAAGGGCACCTCTTTACTCTTGATTGTTTGGCCCTTGGTTAGTTGGCGCTCGAGGTTGATCTCCTTTCCCCCATGTACCCAGGTCCGCTTGTCTTCCGTATCGCCAAGCTTGCGATTTAGCCGACTCATCAATCCACTGATTCGGGGTGGGAACGGAGGCATCTCCTCACAAACGTTCTGCAGAACCTCGTCGTCGTCTGACCGGGATGCGAGCGCATAGAACTCGCAAGCGCGCTGTTGGAGTTCGGCATCTAGGACGTGCCTATAACGCTCGAAGATGTTGACAAGTTGGGGCTTGATTTCCGGAAAGACGTTGACCCATTTGATATAAGTAGAGAGGAGTAGAGAGCGTGTGGCGGCCACGCAGAATTGGGATTTCGAGTGCAGTACTCGAAACTGTTCAATGGGACTATATCCCGGTTCATTTGCAATAAGATGCCCATATTCGCCCAAGATATAGCCTGTTACACAAAGAGTCAGAGTTACGACACGGTCGCGAGTTTTTGTATTATTACCTCCCACTTTGACCAGACTCTCGTGCGCAACAGGCGTCCTGAGATGCTCAAAGACAACCCTCGCGGCATACTCCTGAAGGTCTTCCGTGTTGGTTACAATCTGCACCACGCGATACCACACTTCGTCTCCAACGTGGTCGCCAGCAGCACTGATAAGCTGCAATACGGTGTCGACATACCATTTGTAGGAGCTCGCATATTTTTCGGTGAGGATGGCAATTTTAAGTACCATTTCTTCCCGCAACGCGTAGTCTGCAACCTTGAGATACCGGAGGAGTTCTCCGACGATCAGTTCCGAGTTATCGACGTCACACATGCTGTAGAGTAGATCCAGGGCGCGCCTCCGAACAGATATATCCTTGTCACGAAGGGACAGGATGATCGTGCCTTGATGTTTCTTCAAGGGATCGAGGGAATCTGCACGCGCTGCGAGATGAGCCATCGTGTCCAATCCGAGATACCGAACGTTTGTCTCCTTGGAAGAGATGAAACGAGCAAGGAGAACAGCAGCCGTGTCGACCAAAGGAGAGTTGGTATCCAAGTGGATGGCGAGACCAATGGCTTCAAAAAGGACGGCGTGCTGGGCGTTATTATGTTGCACATTTCTCGAAGGTTCGGCACTGTTATTCATGATTGTCTGTAGAACCTCGTTCAATGCGTTGCGAAGCGCGGGGTCCTCTGCGAGTTCCGTTGGGTGACATGTTTCGTGGGAGCGATCGGCACGCACCTGTTGGGGGATAGTACTGTAACAGTCGTAGGAGCTTCACTTGTAACCAAGGAGTGGGAACCTTGTAGTAGGCATATGTTGCCGAGTACTCGTGTTGGATGACCAACTACGGAAATTTGAATGGACTGGAAATACGATAATACGACACGCTCACACGGTACAAACGATCGACAGCCTTGGTATAACATACCGCAAAGGCGTCAAGATGGTCTTGGGCGAGGGCCATAACCAGACTTGTCACGCATAAAACAACACCCTGAGGATGATGTGTGTATCAGAGACACGTAAGGAAAGATGGGCTCGGAAACGTGCCAGATCTGGATCATCCATGATGGATACCAAGCGCAACGCCCATTCTGCCGCAGGAATGACTTCGGGATGCTTCCGGTAGAGTCGCAACAACGTCAACGCCGCTTTCTTCTTGACAAACGTCTGAGAAGTGCTAAGGCACGATGAGGGATCAAGTCTGAAAAGACAGGGGAAATGAGCGTTACGGTGAAATGAGCAATCTGTGTACGTCTTCTGAAAGGGCCTCCGCCATCTCGCTGCTACCAACGTTTGCTATAGCATGCAATGCAAGGCAATTGTTGACCTCGTTATTCTCGTCCAAATCCTTTCGTATTGAGTTCACGACTAGACGAAGGAAGTCCGAGTTCTCGTGCATGAGAAGGGTCACAGCGAGATATCCCTATCAACATTGTGAGATGCCAGCAGGACAGGAACACTGAAGATCATACGATCTGCTTCTCTGAATACTTGGAACTCGATATGAGATTGACGGCCTCCATGTGTCCAACGTCGACCTTGTAGCCCAGTATGTATGTAAAGATGATCTTGGCAACATACCTGGAGGCGCGCAGATTCAGATTGGACGTAGAATGGACGGTAATGCTCCCGAGCTTACTTCTTCTTCTGATAACCGTCAAGGTTTCCGTCTGTGAGTGTCCTGTCATTGAGCTTGGAGGATGCGACGGTGCCAAGAGAGGTCAGACCTTTGAACTTTTTGCGAATATTCGCCATCTCCTTGTTTATCCTCTTCTCTTCTAGCTCGCGCACGCGTGCACCACGGATGTCCGCGATGAACTGAGATGGTATTAGTGGGCGACTGTATTGGTAGGACGGACGAAACTCGCCTGCGTCAAGCCACGCATATTGGCCGCCATCTTTGCAGGAATAATTGAGCGAGTTGATGTTGATGTGTGCGTCTGGACTCTGTAGAGTGCTTCACAAAGGGTCTGGTTTGAGGAGAGGTACTGACGAGCTTGTGTGAAAGACGTCGGCAACTTATTAGTTTGTCATAGATTCCGGCACAAATTACGACGAGATATTAGAGTACATGACTGAAGTGGGGATATGCGTCTACTACCAGTTCGATCATGAATAATAACTACGCGAAAGGCGACTTGGCGTGCCAGGTCGCGAATGGCATGCGGAACCGACACCGAAAGGTGTCGAATATCCCGACCTCGATCCTGGTAATCTGCTGGTGGCAAATGCGGGGGAAGCCATTGGCGTCGCATTCCGAGAGCTAGCCGCTGACTGTGTAGACATCCGCTCGTCACTGTAGCGATTGAGCATTCGCACAATGTCCCGCGTGATGGAGTCTAAATCGGATAGTTCCTGGGGAGATAAAGAAAGGTCTTCGTTCATAATTTCTTCACCTGCTTCGTCCTCTTCTGCAGACGTGTCCGCGATGCGAGATCTAGTACGCGTTTTGTTCATGTGGATACCCTGAAATACCCGTAACATACAGGCTTCCATCCTAGTCTTCAAGTGCTGGATGTCATCCAGAACATCCAAGTTTCCGACGATCGGCAACCATTCATCGCATTCAAGCCCCCGTTCAGTAACTTGAATATCGTTCGCACCAAATAACAGATAGGTCAAAGGATCGAGACGTGTCGTGTTGATGAGGTACGTTTGCGGAGTTTGGCCAGCGACGGTGAGATTTTGCCGTTTCTCCGCGTAAGCATATATTTGCTTCTCTCCCTGGAGCAAAGAGGTATCATCGGACGATCTGATGTGCTTGCGGTGGTTCACACTGCTTGGATGAATGAAAGTCATCTATCGGAATTGTATCAGCTGACATGGCACGTCGCAATGACGAAAAGCCAGACCTTGTCGTGTTGAGTTCGCAACGTCATCTCACCCGTCCGGACAGCAAATTTAGGTTGGGTCGCAACAGCAACGAGAGCAGCAAGCAGGGGGTGGGAATGTGCATTAGCGTTGAGTGCGGCTGGCACTGTCCACTCGCGGTTGCGTGTTCGACCGTAGGCACCGCCCTTGGCCGCGTCGATAACTCCGGCTTGATACAAGGATTGCAGGAGATGCGCTCGCACTTTGGTAATCAGTATCAACGTTGACTTGGATAGAAAGTTGTCAATGCAGAACCGAGACGCGCGCGCGCGCTCGCCACTACGGTACATCTCGTGCCATGCATCATAAGCGTTCAATATCGTCAATGCATCGGATCTGAACTCCCTTGGAGACCATGTAGCCTTGACGGCAGCTGCTTCTGCCCTGAGCTGGAAAGGCGAAAGGAAGGGATCTCGGTTTGTAAGGATTGCGGCTAGGGTTAGCGCTTTATCGAGACAGCGGAAGAAGACGCCGTACAAGACCAAACGGCCCATCTGTACATCTACTGGAAGTTGGAGGAGGACACGACCAAGCGATGTCAAGTTCTTGTGGTGGTCCAAGGCGCCCACCATCTGAAGGGCTTTCATAGCTGCCGCGACACGGTCAGGTGCGGGAGGTTCGATTGTTGCTGCGAGAACTTCCTCGACCTCCATTCCTGGGAAGCTCAAGGCTTTGATGTGCATTACGACATTGCTCAAGTCTACACGCTTCATCTCGACCGTCTGATGCGGATGAAGGTTTGTGGCGCGAGTCTTGCTCAAGAGACCAAAGTACTCCCCCGAGCGGTGCCTGCCTGCGCGTCCGACCCTCTGGTTGAGATTTGATGAACCAACCCATGCCGGGACGAGGGAAGATATATGTCGATCAGGGTCAAACCGCAACTCCTTGATTTTGGCGGTGTCGATGACGTAGACAACGTCTGGGATCGTGACCGAGGTCTCGGCGATGTTGGTTGCCAAGATGACACGACGAACACCCTCGGGAGGGGGTTCGAAAATAACTTGCTGTTCTGCAAGGGGTACCGTCGAATGTAAGACGTGAATTGTATACCTTGTTCGATCGCCG
This sequence comes from Hemileccinum rubropunctum, assembly GCA_038089535.1. NCBI lineage: Eukaryota > Fungi > Basidiomycota > Agaricomycetes > Boletales > Boletaceae > Hemileccinum > Hemileccinum rubropunctum. Next base: position 242,644 of record JBBPLC010000011.1, on the reverse strand, counting down.
AAATCGAGTGGAAGCCTGCCATCCAACAAGCATGATTGCACGGCAGAGATTTCTTCCCATCCAGGCAGAAAGACGAGGACATGACCGGAATCAGATTGTTGGAGGACGTGTGAAACGGTGGCCGCTATGAGAGGAGCAGGAAGTTCTAATTCGTCATCGACCAACGGAGGTTGGTGAGACGATGATGGGGAGGAAGGAACGGATGGTTGATTACGCTCTGCATAGGCGTCTTCCTGAGCGAGGTACTTGGAAACAGATTCGTCGGAGAACACCCAGGCGAGCTGGGGCTGCGCCTTGATGTCAGCAAGGAAGTCCTCCAAAAAGTGTCTCGTGACAGGAAAGGTACGACCGGGGATTTCGATTACGGTAGCCTTGTTACCGGCTGCGTCGGGGAAGTACTCTTGGAACAGACGTGGATCGATGGTGGCACTCATGAGAACGACTTTGAGAGGGAAATTGCGCGTCTTGCGGTCCTCCATCAGACGCTTAAGTACGACGAGGAGGAGATCTGTGTCAACGTCGCGTTCGTGGACTTCGTCGACCACAATATGAGTGACTTGATCGAGTTTGGCTGCTACGGGGCCACCGTCAGACATGGCGGACTGGAGACGTTTGAGCAAGACACCGATGGTACAAAAAGTGATTGAACCGTGTTCTTCGGGGAGGTTTGACTCGAAACGAACGCTATAACCGACGGAGCCACTACCGACAACCTCGCCTCGCTCCTTTGCGACGCGGTCGGCGATGCTGAGAGCGGCGAGGCGACGGGGTTGTGTGCAGATGATGTTGCAGTGTGCGCCTTGACCGCGATCGATGTAGTCGTCGAGGATGAGCTGAGGGAGCTGTGTAGTTTTTCCGGAACCGGTTGCAGCCATGCAGACGGTGACGTCGTTATTGGATATATGGGAGAGAAGGTCGTGAGAACGGGAGTAGATGGGAAGGGTGGTGCGAAAGGTGCGAATTTTCTGGGTGGATGGATCATGGAGAAAAGTCTGGCGTCTTTTGTGGAGTTGTGCTGACCTAAGAGCAGCAAGGTGAGGGGGGTAGTGGGGAGGATAGGAAGGACGCTGGTTGAGCGAGAAAGGAGTAGGGACGGAATGATTTAACGGGAGGGCGCTCCTGTAGAGGAAGCTCCTTTTTATGTCGGAGCAGAGGTCGACGATATCGTCTGCGAGGGGGTGGCTGATGGAGAGTGCGACCTTTGGGGCGAGGCCAAGGTCCTTGCCGGACTTTGCGGCGACGAGGTAGCGGTTCCAAAGATCGGGGTCGCAACTCTCGAGGTAGATGGTGACGTCGAGATAGCACTGAATGTGTGCAGCCTTTTTAGTGGGAGCGGAGCCCATGCCGATGCGACGACCGTCGACGAACATGACGGCTTCCCAGACAGGATTGGCGTGTTTTACTGGGACGCATTGATCGTCGATGACAGGTTTTGGGAAGCCATAGAGGCGACAGTAGTAGCCCATGAAGCTGCGTGCACGCTCGTAGGAGACGACGGAGCCATCGGACAATGTGCGCTGGAGAGGGGGGTCTGGAATGGGGACTGCAGACTTTGAGGGCTTGTCGAGCTGTATACGGATGAGCGGTTGGGAAACGAGAGAGAAAAGAATGGAATGGACAGACCAGACCGAGGGCGTGAAGTTGGTAGAGTGCGGAGAGGGCACAGAGACGCTCTGCAGACTTTTTATCGGTGTGGTCGCCAAAGGCGATGATTTGAGGGTCGGTGTCGAGTTTGAGGGAACAGCTGTGGAAGGTGAGGGTGGGGAGAGGGGTAGATTGAATAGAAGAACGGACCGAACGATGGGCTTGTCAGAAACGGGGTCGCAAAGGTCTGTGAAGAGGTAGTCGAGGGGGATTGACCCAAGGGCTGCAAAGTTGGCGACGGGTGACTTTGGGTTGTCGATGAGGGATGGTTTGAGAGCGAGACGAGCGTGTCGGTGAAGGGCGTCGATGTAGTGTGCGTCGTGTACGGGACCATGAAGTATTGGTAGTTTTATTCGAGCAGTCTTTTGTAGTTTTCCTGGACGTCGGTCGTGTACGAGCGTAAAGGGCCGCTTCATGATGCGAAAGAGTGAAGGATACATCTAACTAACCCCCCCGCTCGCTGATCGCGGCGTCGATGCCCTCTAAATATTTGAGTCGGACCGCCCATCGCCGAGCCGCCGTCCAGTCCGACCGTCCGACCGCATCGGATATCTTTTCGGTCGTTTCCACCTTTTTCCCTTTTATCGAGTTCACCAAATGATGAAATATTTCGAAACGACGCGAATTCACTTGCCTTGATTCTCCGCTTGCAGTCGACCGAGTCCCTCACCTCGCTCAACCGCTTCACGCGTCTCCAACACCTCCATAATCAACCCCATGTCCTCTACACCCTCCGTCTCGCTTAGTTCCTTTCCCTGCCGTCCAAGTACATACTCGATTCGTGTCAGCGGTGACAGCAGCGTCTTGTACGCCGTGTTCACCGCGTTCGACACTGCTAGTGCCGCCTCCCTCTCTCCCTTTGTACTTCTTAGTTCATGTCGCACGCTAGACTAGTGTATCGTACCTCGCTCCTCGTCGCCCATGCATCCGGATGACACAGTCGCTGTGCTTCAACAAATCGCCGTCGCAGCTCTCCCGTGTCCACCACGAACGGGTTTGGCCCGTATGGCAGACCGAGCAGCTCGTGGTGTGTCATCGATCCGTGCACCCTCCCAATGTACTTGCACCTGCCGCACACGGGCAGCGCCGTCGCAAGTCCACCGCCGCACGACGGGCATGTCCTCGTCCTCGTACCACCCAGCGCGAATCCCCGTCGCTGCGTTAATACGACCCCGCGTTTGCCGAGTTGGATGATCATGTTCAAGTCCGATTCCTCTCTTTTACATAACACCCCCCCGCATGTCCCTCCCACATCCCCTCCCTGCGGACGATCCCGCCGCCGCCGAACCTGCCCGTCGTCGTCTCATCCAAAAGTCACCCTTTCTCCGCTTCCCCTCTCTCCCTTCTCTTCGTAACCCAAAGGTGCCTTCCCTTCCTCTCCGAGCACCCTCCCTCGACCTCCCCACAGACGACATCTACATCGACCACACCCCTCTTCCCTCCCACGACAAGGACGTCTACCGCTGGGCCGTATTATACGAAAACCAGAGAGGGTCCGTCATCCCCATCCCCCCTCCGTCTTCTCTCGCTGACCACCCTCAAGAATCACCCTCTTCTCAACCCCATTCTATTCTCGCCTCTCCCTCCTCCCTTCTGATCCACAACCGTTCACAGTTCCCAACACCCACATCCCTCGTCGTCACCTCCCCAACCTCTCCCTCGAAAATTACCCCCTCCCCGACGGAACATGGCGCTGGGTCTCCTTCGCCTGGATGATCGACATGCGCTCAGATCTCGGCGAGGTACAGCCAGACGGTTTCGAATACAACTGGCTCTTCCGTAACAACCACTGGCACGCCAAAATCGGAAAACTCAGCGCCGGCGCATGGGTCCGACGAAGGCGTTGGATCAGGCTCATGATGCGCCCTGCAAACCATGCACATCTACACTTCACTCCCAATCACTCAACCACACCTCTCTCGCGCTCTCCTTCCCCTCCCTCTCTCCCCCCTCCCCCTTCACAACTTTCCTTGGTCGAAGATCACCATTTGTCCCACGTCTGGGATGGTGGCGAACAAGACTGGCAACATGTCCATCGCCTACTCAAACAACTCGGACGCGACGGTCGCAAACTCGAACTCTGGCGCTTGTGGCTCGGCCCTTATGCCCAGTCCTATACATCCGATATCAAGGGAAAGGGTAAGCAGTCCAACACTTCCTCCTCGCAAACCGCTCTCCAGCATCGTCTTTTGGATGTCGTTCCCGAGGGGAATCCCCCTCCACTGCCGTATCTCATCACAATCCTTGGGGATCATGTACGTATGTTCCCTTCATCCTTGCAGACTGATCAGAACTCGCATGCGGCCCAGGGAGAGGCCATTCTCCATTCATTTGTATTTCCGGATTCACGCGCTCAGTTTGTCCGTCTTGTCCGTCAGGCCGGACTAGCAGAGGACTTTGAACGTGGTCTCGGACGTGTCCTTTCGGCAGCTGACGTTGATTTCTGGAGTTATGCAGACAACTTGGACAGCCACTGAGACGGTGTCATACAGGTTACTCGACTTTTACGTTTTTTCGCTTCCACCTGTATCACATGGATCGTTAAATACAGTATCTTCGTACTTGTCGCTTCTTCATGACACCCCCATCAGAACTGGCGCCATCATGGAAAACGACGTTGGCTGCAGTCCTGAGAAATATTTCCAACGACCCTGAAAATCCATTGCGGATTGCACTCCGCACGTATTCCCTCTGCCTGTCCATCTCCCTCGGTCCTGCATTACTACCACTCATTTTCGCGCTCACGGTCCGTCCGAACAGCTTCAAGGCGCATGCAAAGACATTTTGGCGCGCACTCGCGGCGGAGCTGCGGCCGACGGGGTTCGCACCCGCGATCACAGCTGCCGTTGGGGGCGGCGCAGTCCTGCAACGATTCTGGGATTGGTTAGAACGCCGATATTCCCCGGTACAATCCAAGTTATCCCCACGTCAAAGAGCATTTCTGGCAAACATGGCCACCTCGACTCTTGCGTTCACACTCTTGCGACAGAGAAAGCACAAACGATCTGAAGCTTCCTTGGATCTCAGCCTTCTTTTCCTCGCTCGTGCACTCGACGCGTCCATTCAAGTCCTCCTCCTTCGAACTGTCCCTTCATCTGATCAAACGTCAGATGCCAGCCTGTCCGACAAGCAGCATCAAGACCTTGCTAGGAAGCGGCAACAAAGGACTACGGGATCTTTGGATGCACTCATTTTCTGGGCTAGTTGCGCAAGGTTTGTGATGGTGCATCATCTTGTATCCATGGAGTTTGGCTTGCTTACGACTTACCAAAGGATCATGTGGTGTTTCTTCTATCTGCCTCAGAGGTATATTCCGTCTAATTGACTCGTGGTTTGTCTGACTCAGTCATGGTTCTAGATTACCTCTTTCCTATGTGAAATGGTATGGTCTTGTGATCTATCCCACCGCATTCCTGCCACATTGCTCCCTGTAACAGGATAAACTCTCTGGCTCACGTCGACAAGAGACTGTTGGATACTCTTCGCGCTGTTCGGGAAGGGAAATGGTCATATGTTCATGGTTTGTCTCCAAAACCCAACAACGTTGCCCGTTTAGCCGAGGAGCTCGGACATCCCCCATCATGGGGCGACCCCACCCTCCTGCCTGCGTACGGGGGCGATTCCGCCAATGAAGCATGGAAGCGACTAGGAGTTAGTGGACGAAGCTGTCTTGGGGGATTGCCCTGCGAGCTCGTACATGGTACCATGGGTGCAAGGTTCGGGCTCGACAATAGTTGTGTTGCCAATGCGGCTATCAGGGCCATATATGGGCTCCCTCAAACACTTCTCATCTATCTCCCCGTAAGTCTGCGTCGCACACACATCGCTTGCTTTTGTAGCTCAACCAAGTCTGCCGATGTTCCAGGTCCATTTTCTTCCGATTCTCCTTACCAACCCCAGGTCGATCATATATCCCCACCGCGCTTTACCTGCACTTCTATCAGCCTTCCGAAGTGCGACCTTTCTCTCGACATTCCTCTCCTCGTGCTGGTTTGGAGTGTGTCTTGCACGCACTCTTGTGCTAGCTCGGCTCTTTCCCCACATCTCGCACGACGTGTGGGATGGTCCTTACGGCGGTACCCTCACCGGGTCGCTACTGTGCGGGGCTAGTATCTGGATCGAGAACGCAAAGAGGAGAGGGGAGTTGGCGTTCTACGTTCTGCCCAAAGCCTTGAAATCGTCGATACCAGAAACATGGTTGCACAGTAGGCACCCCATGGTCCAACTCGCGGAAAGGTGAGTGCACGCGTGACTCAATGTTTCGCTTCTGAAACCACGACGATGTAGCCTCACGTTCATCTTGTCCTTGGCATCGCTCTTGACCCTCTCTGTTCATCAACCAGAGTCATTGAGAGGACTGTCGAGATGGACTTTGGCGTTTGTCATGAAAGGATCCACCGCCAGCTTTTGGAAAAAGCGCAGGACAACGCCTATGGAACCGAACAGATCTCCACTCGCTGGTCCCAATCCCCACAAAGATTGATTCACTTGGTACGGCGATAGAATGAGTTCGACAAGACTATCCAATTTCTGGTTACCCACTCCATAGATGTAGCGTACAATCGTAGAACGAACAACTTGCAATTAGAGTGTCATCCTCACCCTGATGGTGCTGGAAAGACCAATCAACCCCGTAAGCGAGAGATTTGTGTTGGTCAAAACGTTTCGTCGTCTCATGACCAATGGTATCCGCGAGCAAACCATCGGCCAAGCCATCATTCGAGGGGTGAAAGCGGACAACTTTGAAACCGTCGTGCATGCACGCGACAAGAAGGTCGTGCTTACGTTCGGCGGATGGATGCCACTTTACCCGCCAAGCTCCACCACCGACGTCCACATCCGTTAGAGGCTTCAAGGGCTTGCGTGTGTCGAAAAGCTGAACCTTGTCGTCGTAGCTGCACCAAGTGTCAATTTTGTCCCAAGCTCCATCGGGCCCCGACCTACCTTCCAACCGCGATCAAGTGTTCTATATGTGGATGGCTTTGGATCGTAGTTACCCCAGCACCGAACCTGAGTAATGGGTCTCCTCAACATTCCGGAGAATCGCTTCATATTTGCATACCGTTTATTGACGAACAAGGGCCGATCGAAACCTTGTCGCTCGTCCCAGCCTTTCATCTGAAGATCATCCCCGCCTGATTCAAAGAGTCAGGTCACGATAGAGCGTGTGTGAAGTCGAGCTGTTACCCGAGTAGATTACGGAGTTGTCCCAGTAGTTCCACGCCGCAATCCATGGCTCGTAGTCATGGGCATGCCACTTGTCACAAACAATAAGCTCTCCCTGCGAACATGGCTTGAGGAGCGACAATGACCCATCTGATAGTGACACGATCAGGTTGCCCAGGCCGCTGCAATAACATCCGTCACTGGTAGGTGATTTCAAAAAGGCATGCCCACACTTTGTTGGACATCGGCGGTTTGACCAGTCGATGGAGAGGCATAAGACATCATCTGACGCACAGGATAGTCGTTGGAGTGAGGCCAACCTGTTCTGCCAATCGAGCCCAATGGTCACAATTTTTCTGGCAGGGTGGAATAGGTGAGGGAATAGACACCTCGTTGGCAAGCCATTCATGCAAAGATATATTCCCTTCAGAATCCGCGATACCCAAGACAGGTGTGCTCGTGGAAGATCTATGACACCTGATTCAATGTAAGTGATATTACACGGTCCGTTTCGTGAGAGCAATAGTCACCATTTCAGATCAAGGACCGCTGGCAAGTCTATTTCCTGGAGCTGCGAACTGATGAAAGCTACAGGGTAACGGATAGAGGGTACCGGATTTTAGACCCACAAGTCATTCCCACCGGCTGGTGATGCTCGAAAAACGAGGCATTTGCCTCGTCGATGCTGAACGGCTCTTGCATCGCTGGTGAGGGCGGACTCCAAGTTGTATGTTCCGCATACCAGGATATCTTGCGAGCTGTCGTGGGGGCAAAACTCGACCGAATCTGCGGGCCAGGTTGTGCAGATCATGAGGGGTCGTGGCTGTGACGGATCGCCCCTTTGCTATGAACCTCGACAATCTGACGGACAAGACGAAGCAGTCGATCGCTGTTGCCATCCAACTCGCCAAAGACTATTCAAATGTGCAAGGTAACTAGTCTCCCTCACTACCATCACTGCGTGACGTTCAACATCCTCTCAGTCCATCCAGCACATCTTGCCTTTGTTCTCCTCAACGACAATCAATCCCCTGCATCTGCACTACCAGGATCACGGGTTTCTTCTAGACCCCTCTTTGCGTCAGTAATCCAGAGAGCGGGTGGCGATCCAGTTAGTTACCTAAAATACCGGTCAGTTCTTATGGACTCACCTACTTGCAACAGACATCGATCGGCCGTGGTCTGCAGAAACTCATTGTCCGCATTCCTTCCCAGTCTCCAGCTCCAGATGAAGTTACGCTCAGCTCAGCTTCCATCAAAGTTCTGCACGAGGCACAAGAACAACAGAAAAACATGCACGATTCATACCTTGCCCAAGATCACCTTCTTCTTGCCCTTATAAAGGACCCCTCTATTGCATCTGTCATCAAGGAGGCTGGACTTACCGAGGCGGTTCTTAGGACGGCCATTCAGCAAGTTAGAGGTGACAGACGCATCGAGAGCGCAAGTGCTGAGGAAGGCTTTGATGCACTCCAAAAGTATGCCATCGATCTGACAGCACTGGCTCAAGAAGGAAAGATCGATCCCGTCATCGGGAGGGATGATGAAATCAGGAGAGTCATACGAATTTTGTGTAGAAGGTGTTGTTTCCCAGTCGTATCGTCTAATACTTGCGTTGATCATTCCCGTAGGACGAAGAACAATCCTGTTCTTATCGGCGAACCTGGTGTCGGTAAGACCTCCATTGCCGAGGGACTTGCCCAGCGCATCGTCAACCGAGATGTTCCTGCATCCCTCATTGGGCGACTCTTCTCTTTAGATATGGGTGCTCTCATGGCCGGTGCCAAGTACAAAGGTGAATACGAAGAACGAGTCAAGAGTGTTCTCCATGAGGTTGAAAAGGCCTCTGATGACGGAACCCCCGTCATTCTTTTTATTGACGAATTACATCTCATCATGGCTGGGAGAGGCGCTGAAGGCGGTGGCATGGATGCTGCCAACCTCTTTAAGCCTCTTCTTGCAAGGGGAAAACTTCATTGCATCGGTGCTACGACGCTTTCAGAATACAGAAAGTATATTGAAACCGACGCAGCACTTGAGCGAAGGTTTGCACAGGTGCTTGTCAACGAGCCCTCGGTCCCAGAAACCATCAACATACTGCGAGGAATACGAGAGAAGTACGAAGTACACCATGGTGTCAGGATAAATGATGGGGCATTGATATCTGCAGCAACCCTTGCCCGTCGCTACTTGACATCAAGAAGATTACCCGATTCTGCGATAGATCTTGTCGATGAAGCCTGTGCCAGGTGAGTTCTGCTCAGCCATGCTCTTACAAGTACTTCTACTTGTTTATATAGCGTGCGAGTGGCTCGAGAGACAGCTCCGGAAGCCATCGATAAGCTGCAGCATCGTAGGCTACAACTCGAGGTGGAAATTCATGCATTAGAGAGAGAGAAGGACCAAGCAAGCAAAGATCGGCTCGCTGCCGCCTACAAGGCAATGGCCGAAATTGATGACGAACTTCAACCACGTAAAGCTGCGTATGAAGTTGAAAAGAAACGCGGCGACGAGATCAATAATGTTCGCAAAAGGATCGATGAACTCAAGGCGAAAGCCGACGACGCCGAAAGGAGGCAAGCACCTTCTTGAAACTCTGGTTGATCGATGGCAGTTAACCCACATGCGTAGACGTGACCTTCAAACCGCTTCAGATCTTCGCTATTATGCTCTTCCTGAATTACAGAGTCGACTTGAGCAGCTCCAAACTCAAAGGATGCAGGAAGATGCTAGTGACTCTATCGGTACTGATACGGTTACCTCGGAACATATAGCCGAGATCGTTGGTCGATGGACATCCATTCCGGTGACAAAGCTTATGGCAACTGAGAAGGAAAAGTTGCTTCATATGGAGAAAATTCTTTCCGACTCCGTGGTTGGCCAGCCCGAGGCTGTGAAAGCTGTGGCAAACGCAATCAGGTTGTCTCGCAGCGGGCTCACGAATGCCCAAAGACCTATTGCCAGCTTTCTGATGACGGGGCCTTCTGGAACTGGAAAAACCCTACTCAGTAAAACAGTAAGCTCATGTCCGCATGGATCACTGGTAGGCAGTTAACGTATGATTCGATCAGCTCGCTTCCTTGCTTTTCGACTCTCCAGATGCTATGATTCGAATTGATGGATCCGAATACTCTGAGAAGCATGCGATCGCACGGCTCATTGGCGCACCTCCAGGATATGTTGGCCACGAATCGGGTGGTCAACTCACTGAATACGTTCGGCGCAGGCCATATAGCATTGTCCTCATCGACGAAATTGAAAAAGCATCGCACGAATTCGTGACACTTTTCCTACAAGTCCTCGATGACGGTCGTCTCACAGACGGCCAGGGCCGCGTTGTTGACTTCCGCAACACTGTCATCATCATGACTTCAAATCTCGGTGCTGCTTTCCTCGGCGACTTGAGCCAAGGTCCGATCAGTGAGCACACGAGACAGCTTGTCGTGGGAGCCATTCAAGCACATTTCCCTCCGGAGTTCATCAATCGCGTAGATGAAATCATCATATATGTAAGTTTGACCATACCCCGATCGCTGTACGACAACTGAATCCTTTCTCAACTCGATAGCGTATGTTGTCAAGGGCGGACATACTCAAAATCGTGGATCTCCGGTTGAAGGAAATTCAAGATAGACTTGCCGACCGACACATTGTCCTGGACGTCGATGCCGAGTCGAAGCAATACCTTGTGTCTGTCGGCTATTCCTCCACCTACGGTGCTCGTCCATTGAGCCGCGCGATCCAAAGCGAGGTGCTGAACCCGTTATCTGTCATGTTGCTCTCTGATCGCATTTGTAATGGTGAGACCGCCAGGGTTAGGTTTGATGGGCCACGGAATAGGTTGTTTATCATTCCTAACCATGATGAAAGCGTTGGCATGGATGATGTCGAGTTGGATGACACAGACGACATTGAGATTGAGGAAATGGACTAGAGCAGACTTTACTGTGTATATTAGACATCACGGAATTTCCATTTCGGGTCAAAAGGTTGACACCTGGTCCCGAAGGTGGCCATCGACCACGACGCCAGTGTGCCAGTCATGTTCACCCGTCGCCTCGCTGCAAGATTTCCTCACCTAAAGACATTCAGGAGGGCGTCCTCCAATGCCACAAGCACACCTACACCGCTAGCTCCTGCTGGCTCCGAGTCGGGCATCGCGTCGCAGTCACCCAACTATCCAACGACGTGGTCGACGAATCAGAGGCCTCGGCCCCCGTCTCGTTCGGGCCCTCGCTTTGAACAGACATCCATGGAGCTCCAGCCCAACCCACTTAGTGCTATGGAGCTGGTTGCCAACGAACCAATCAGAGTCGTTCACGGCCGAAAGGCTGTCTGTGACGGTGGTGAGCAATGCAAAACTTGTATGCTTTTGCCAGACCGCTGACAGATCGGTCAGGTGGAGGTCCTCTCGGTCACCCCAAGATATTTATCAACCTAGTTCGCACTGTTTCTCTTTCTTGTATTATGTTTGCGCTAACATGATTCAAGGATCAACCTGGTCCTCGACCGTGTGGGTGTGTACTTTATTGTTCATCCCGTCTCACTCCATGTTGATTTCGAACTCACTTTCTAGATACTGGTATGTTGCCAATTCCTTGGCTGCTATATCATTTGGACCTGACTTGAACGTGATAGTGGCCTTCGCTTTGAGCAGGCCCCGCATGGACATGAACATTGACGTGGTCAACGCCGTGACTAGTAGACAAGCGATGTTATGTAGAGATATACATCAAAAAAAATTACACTACAACTATTACCACAGAAGCAGAAATCAGTGTCGACGTTGTGTTTATTGCAAATGGGTAGCAGTACAACTCAGCGCTCTACAACGCCCAATGGGAGGACTAAGTATGCTACTAAAATGCCAGTGAGTAAATTAAGTAGGGGCGAACTAGGCCAAAAAGGCAATACTGTGCGTCGCGGGCAGCCTCAGGGTTCCCCGGGTCAGCGGTAGATTTGGATGGGTGCAGGGATGACGATAGGATCCAGGTGGAGAGTGCAAGACAAGCACGAAGATTGTAGCAATGAACGCGAGTATATAGAATAAAAATGAACGTTCCCGACAACGTTGAGAACAATAAAAAGCTTCAAAGGAATGTGAGCGAAGATGTCATTCATCCTCTGGTGAATGGAAAGACATGGGGGAGAGTGGAGGATACTCTCCTTCTGCCACAGCTTCGAGGTGAGAAAAAGGGGGAAGAGAATGTGGTGAAGAGAGATGGTCACTCGGGGACGTTGGTAATGGTGTCTTGATACAAGAGTGCCATTCAGTAAAGAACCATGAAGTGATACGCATACTTACCACTTTGAATATTGGATTTATTGCAGCATGTGGGTCAATCAAATCAGTTGGGGGGTGACCATATAGTTGACCATTGCACTCGTATGATTTATGCGAGGAAGAGGGATATTGGATAAGAGGAGGGACCACATAAGGACTGGTGGATTCGTGGGAATTATGGGAGTGTATCCATGGGTTGGGGGAGGGGGAGAGCGATAAAAGGTTGATTGGCGGTGGCGAAGAGGTTCCCGAGACTGAAGATGTGGTATCAACAGAGGCACGAACACTGAACTCGTTGAATTGATGATCTAGGGATATCGAATTTGATGATCGTGCGGAGGTAGGGAAGTCATCATAGGACGTCCTGCCAGTCCTTAACGAGGATGCAGATGTCATTCGATTGATACCGTAGACGGCCGGTCGCCGAATACGTGTGGGGCCAGGATCACTATCCACAGTTGCTGAGGACATAGCTGACATCCTCCCTGTGCTGTGGACATCCGACGATGACATGGAATGGGCGTCATCGAAGTCTCTACGACGAACCTTGCTCAAGCGTTCGTCTCTAGGTGACCAACGATCACTTGAAGGGAGGTTCGTATCTGGGGGTTTGAGATATCGCCCAGAGGCAGCATTTAGCGTGGGCGACGATACTTTGCCATTGCTTTGACTTTGACGTATCGGGCCGGACGCTGAAATCTTTCCCTTGTCCAAATCATCATAATTTGGGCGTTGGTTGACGCTCAGTAGGCTAGCTGAATGTGCCCACGTCCACTCCAATTCGTTTCTTACAGTAGTTTGCTTGAGCATCTGATTACGCTTCTGCATGACAGCACGTGCTTGCTCCCTGTGTGACCGCTCCGCGAGCGCACGACGCTGCTTCTCCGCTTCGAGCTGTAATCGTTCGGCCTCCCTTTTGATAGCTTTCGCGTCCTTGCGAGTGTTGGCCGGTGAAACGTCTGTGACGGAAAGACTATCAGAGTTCGTAGATTGAGTACGCTTGAGAGAAGGTGTTGAACTCGATCCTGGAACTTCATCCACGGGGGGCAAGGGCTGCTGATGTAGTTTCTCTCCATGACCAAACATGCCGAGACTCCATCTTGAGTTCTTCTTGCCAAACCCAAGGGATCCAAATCTGCTGAGTTTGCTGATGGACGCGTGGGTAGTGTCTTGTGCAGGAATTTGTCCAGCAACTGGGGGCGGAATCGTGGATGTCTGAGTGACAGACATCGCATGATCGTCCTCTGGGATTTCAGCCAGTGGGGAAGAGACGTCCATCTGATCCGGATCTGACCGAGCATGATTTGAGGGCCACGGAGAAGATCCATGTGTACGAACTTCCTCGATGATGTCTGACGAAAGCGGGGGGTGAATGTAAATGCGAGGGTCATTGGCGTGTTCTACCGTCCGGTGAGAAGAAGGCGTGTGCGAAGTTGAAGTAAGGATAGAAGGCACAAAGGCGGTGCGGTGGGACGAGGCGGCGTCTGGAATGTGAGATGGGAGGAGACTTGAGGTGGGATGATATGGGGATTTGGGGAGGGAGTTGTGGGAATGCGAGGGGGGAACGCTACGAGGAGATGCAGAAGGTGTTATAAACGGCGCGCCGTTCATATGTAACTTGGATGGAGTTGTGGGTAGTGTTTGCACATACAAGGCAGGTGGCATTGGTGGTATGTTCTGGGGTAATGCTTCGATGAGGTATGGGTGTTCTAGGCACTGCCGACTGGTCAGTCGTGCATCTGGGTCATATTTGAGTAGGTCTGATATGCACTCGACGAGCTTCCGAGGAATGTTACGATCGAAACAGGAAAAAATGTCTTTCGGTTGACACTGAGCACGAAACAATGAGTGCACGGTAGGCAAAATGAAAGACAAAAAAGACGCGCGTCACCTTTGGAAACACAAAATTGAACTGTTTTGCCATCTTGAGGCCCTTGCTCCACTTTCCACCTCCAAGTGGACGGCCCCTAGCATCGGGGCCGTAATCAGCTGGATCGCCAAGGACTTCGCAAATCCTATGAATTTGGTCGATTTGGTCAGAGCCTGGAAAGAGCGGACGGAGATTGACGAGCTCTGCCATGATTGTGCCAAGTGCCCACATGTCCACTGGGTTAGAATAGTCTCTGCTGAGGAGCAAGACTTCTGGCGCCCGATACCACCGAGTAGAGACGTATTCGGTATAAGGAGGAGAGCTTGCGGTCTCTCGTGCAAGACCAAAATCGGCGAGTTTAATGATAGCTACGACGTCCTTTTCTGTGGGTGCGGTTGGGGATGCGATAGGGGATAAGGAGCGGTATTCAAAGAGACCGGTTGTGGTGACGAGAACATTCTCTGGCTTCATGTCCCTGTGAAAATAACCGGAGGCATGTATGTGGTGGAGACCGGAGACAATTTGGCGGAATATGGAGGCCACGAGGCCACCAGCGAGAGGACGGCCTTTTCGAGCCTTGATGAGGTGGTATAGATTGCCCTCCATGCTCTCGAAAACAAAGTAGAGCTCTTTGGTATCTGGTAGGAGAAAGAAGTCGTAGAGGGGTATGATACATGGGTGGAACGGGATTGCACGAAGAGACTGGTGGGGAGATGAGGGGGAGGGAGGAGGAAGATGTAGGAAAACGGACCTCGAGCTCCTTGAGTCTTTTGCACTCGTCCCAGCCGCCCTCCCACTTCTTTTTCATGCGCTTTACGGCAACCAGACGTTTTCCAGCCCACTCTGGACGAGCGCCGCCGCCGCACTGCATTGGGGAGAGTGGAGTATTGGGGGGGAGGGTGCCATGCCAGTCACAGAGGAGGACGGTACCAAAGGAGCCGTCACCGAGGGTTTTGATTGGGGTATAGGAGCGATGTGAGCCTGGAGATGGGTATGTAGGGAGGGAGGGGGGAAGAGAAGAAGAGAAAGAGACATACTTGAGCGAGCATCGCCGACCTGGAGCTTGCCGTTCTGGATAGCGACGGCTGGGATACCGAGTACGTTGACGGTGTCCTTTGGACAGATCTTTGGAGGGGCCGTGCTCTGTATGACATTGTTCGAGGAATTGAACATGATACGAAGAGCATTGCCTTGGGAGTACTAGGAAAACATAAGCGGGCGAGGATGGACTAGTCGTTTCAAAAGACGTTATGCGACTTGGTCTAATTAGTAAGCTAATACGGCACTTCGTGGAACAGCTTGGACACGCTCTCGCCGTAATGGCTCCGTCTGATCACCTCCCCGAGCACCGGCCCAACGTCGATCACCTCGATCTTGCTGCACCGAGCCTGATTCTCCATCTGCGGCAACGTATTCGTCACAATCAACTTTTCCAGCGCACTTCTCTCCACTCCTTCCAATGCATCCCCGCTCAATATTCCGTGCGTCACGATCGCGTACACTTTCGATGCCCCACCCTCCGCCAGGTGTCGCGCAGCCAAGCACAGCGTCCCACACGTGTCCGCCATGTCGTCCACAAGGATCGCAACCTTGTCCTTCACGTGTCCCACAAGCACCATCCGCGAAACAGAGTTCGCCTTCTTCCGCTCCTTGTGGAACAGTGCAAAATCCACCCCAAGTCGGTCAGCGATGGACGTCGCCCTGTCGCTCCTCGTCAGCCCACTTTCCTCGACATTTCCTCTCCTCACCTCTTTGCACCCCCAGCATCTGGCGACACAATCACAATCTCGCTCAGATCAAAGTGCGTCCGGATATACAGAATCGACGAAGGCTCTGCATAAAGCTATCCCGCCGGCATTTCAGCGTCACACAGCCATTCCAGATCACAGCACTCACGCTATCGTGCATGCAACCAAGTGTGTGATCAGCGTACGATGAACGCTCCATCGCTCATTGCACTCACTTGTCAACCGGTACATCAAAGAACCCCTGGATTTGTGATGCGTGCAGGTCCATAGTCTAGCACCAACATCATCATTCCTCATCTACAAGTCCCGCAAGAATCATGCTCACGATAACGTGGTCACAGCCCGATTTTTGTATCATGTTGGCTACAAGTTTCGCTGAAATTGGTGCTCGACTCTTGTCTTTTTTGTCCTGCCTGGAATAAGGAAATAATGGCAACACCGCCGTAATCCGTCTTGCGCTCGCTATCTTGCAGGCATGTATCATGATGCAGAGTTCCATAAGCGCCGTATTCACCGCCCCGCATCCAGTGTTGATGATGTACACGTCGTTCTCCCGAACGCTTTCAGCGATCCGGACATTGCTCTCGCCAATACCGCTCTTGGTCACTTCTGCTTTTGAAAGAGATAGTCCAAGGCTAGAATGTATTCAGGATAGGTAGACTACATGTGACCAAGTCCATACCGCCGAGCGATGATCTCCGCCAACTCTGGATGGCTGGTACCTGTTCGTTATGCGCTATGTGACCACCTCCGCGTCCACAGGGATAATCAACGCACCTGTAAAAATTTTGACACCGCTGCCATTCAACATCTTGTCGACTAACAGCCCGGGAGAACTCGAGGTGAGTCCATGAAAAAAAAGGAAAACCCGAGGGGCGGCACCCGATGATCCGTCGTGACCGTGCGATTAGTGGCTGTGCTAATCCCAACCTCGATCATTCTGGTAACAAATCGATTCGATGACAATAAAAGGGCTACAAAACTACATGGTGCTGATTGCGACGGCTTGGGCGGAACGTGTCGATGATACTAGTACTGTAAATCTGGATGCTGAATAGAAAATGCGTTTCGGAGTGAACGACAGCCGAGAAAAGCAAAATAAAATTATGATACTGAAACACTGGCAAAGTTCGAATACTCAGCCTGAGTCGACCCATTGAAAAACAAACCAGAGCATAGCTTATGACCCTCGAAAGATGGTACCGAGGGGAGAAAAAAAAACAGAATCATCGTATGATGGCTGCCGAAGTCAAAAGGTAGACAACCGGGGAAGATAGGATTGCCACATACTATGAGGGAATAATGCAAATGTATGCATCAATGTCGGAAACAGAATAAGTCAAGTGGCTCGAACTGAAGGGCGCCCTGGACGTGAAACAGATGCATGTGCCCCACTGACGCGATCCCCGTTGAGTATGGAAAGTAGCTGGACGCTACTTGGTGGGAGAGGCGATCGAGACTGGGGGGGCGAAACAGCATGCCTAGTCGACGCTTCATGTGGATCACGGGGTGCATGGAATGAGTGGGAAGGTTTACTGGCTACAGCGTTCTCCGATGCGCTAGCGTAGGGATAAATAGAGTGGGGAGCGTGTGACTGAGCCGATGAATGCAAGGGGGTAGTCGAGCTTGGAGCAAAAGTCGAAGGAAAAGGCGGGGGTTGAAGTCTTCCCGGAAGGTTTGCTGGAGGTAGAACATGGGATGGACCACACAAAGGAGACAGTACTTGGTTCTGATTCCTCACGCTACGACTGCCCAGATAGGGAGTATTGGGGTGGTTAAGCTGACCAGAGCGAGGCCTAACTTGAAACGGGTCTCCTAGTATAGTGCTGTCATGCGGAGGGTGTGACAAATTTGCTCCTCGAACTGAGTACAGAGAAGGCACCTCCGTGCCCAGCTCATACGAAACTCTAGCGTTCACCTGAGCAGCGTAAGATGTCGGCAGGGGCACGGAGGTACAAGGACCGGAATACCCAGGACGGCAATCCGGACCGTGAACGGGCGGTAACTCCCGGCTAACTAGAGTAGGTGTCGTCTTAGATGACTCATCCGCCACGGACTCGAGAAGCGCCAATTGTTTCAGCCTTTTCCCTGACGCGGGCACTTCAGATGGTCGGGAAAGGTATGGAGAAATGTCTGCGATGCTGGAGCTGCGACGAGACGACATGAATGGCTTCCGAGCCGTAGTTACAGCAGAGGATGACCTTGCAGTGGGATTTGCAGCGGTGATGGGTGATGTATTATTGGGACCGCTATCTGCTCGGGAAGTCACCTCTGATTCGTGGGAAGGTATGAGGTCTAAGCAAGTTTCGCAATTATGGGAATCCTGAGTTGAGATGTGCTTGGAGAGACCTGGAGAATCGATCACAGTCTCGCTGAAGCTGGGGATACGGGAGGACCAGTCCGGGGTTTGTGAGCGATTAGATGGAGATATGGTTTTTGATAAAGGAGTAACCGCATTCAAAGTGTTTGGTGTCTTGGAAGCTGAGATAGAGAGTGAGTTTAGAAGTCGAGCAAAGTGCGGATCCAGAGGTTCCACAAGGACATCCTTCCCCTCATGTAACTCGCGTCTAGCTTTTATACAGTCATTAATGACCGGAACGACTTCACTGTATTGCGGTGAAGGTGTTTGTGGTTCGCCAGTGTCAGCAGAAGATGAACTTGATTCTTGTGCGCCTCTTTCATCCAATATGTAGGAAACAGATTTGCGGTTCCTTGTTTCAAAAGCTTTAGGTTTCCTTGCAGTGATAAATGCCTTCAAAGCTCTAGTATACGTGCTCAGAGAGCGTTTGAAATAATAATTGTTCAACACATACGCAATGAATGGCGAGATCAAATAGAACTTGCCAGGAGCGGCCCTATTGCGCTTCCATGTAGGGAGGTCAGTCAGTTTAAACCATTCGATTCGCTAGCAATTCGATTAGATGCTGGGCCTTCGATGAAACCTTTGGGACATACACTGATCTCCTTTCGAGTGCGAGTTTTGAATGAAAAGTCCTCTGGGATTCCAGGAACAATGAACAGAGAGATAAGCTGCTCCTTTATGGACATCTCTATTACATCTGCAGGGTGAATCTGTCCCGCCAAGTTGTAGCCTGTCTCTTCCAACACCTATGAAACAAAAACAAAAACAAAAGAATGAAGACAACTTGCTATTGCCACGAACAGAGCCTTACCTCGCGAATGGCGCATTCGTGAGAGGGTTCATGCTCATTTATCTTACCCTTGGGAAAGCCCCATCCCGATGAAGATTTCCACCCTTTCACAAGGATGCACTAGAATGGAAGGTGGTGTTGAGATGTAAGAAAGACGATACGGATATAGCAAACCTTCTCCCAATTCTCGTTCAACATTATTGCACCGCAGACAGGCACTCTGGTTTTATATTGCATGAAGGTGTTGAACGCTTGTTCATGATCGTGACTCCACTGATGCAATAGAGGGCAAGCATGAAATAACATTTCGGAGAACTTCTTGAGTGGTAAAGAGGGGAACTTTGGGTTCTGTTCCCGAACAAAGTCCTCATAAAACCAATGGCTATTGATCCGCATAAGCCGGTGGGGTCTGGTAAAGGGCCGCCAAATGGCTTACGCTTGCTCCACCTGGAAGCATATCCGCTCCAGCGATGAAAGCTCTTCGTCGGGAAGATTCAGAAGGAACCGGCTGCGGCAAAATAAGATAGACGGGGGGGAAAGAGCAGAAAAATAAAACCTTGATAGATCCTCGAGCACTTCGTCGTGTGTGGCATGTTTATAAGTGAAGCGTTCCTGGGCATCTGCAGTTGGAGCAGGTTGTATTTCTGGGGAGGAGGAAGAGGAAGAAGTCATGTCTGACGGAAGTAAGGACCAAAAGAAGGAGAAAGAGAGTAAGGATAGGCCAGAATCTACGACGATCGGTTTTATAGACAAGAGTTTGGAATGATACGCCCATGATAGAATTGTTCACGTATGCCCGATGGGTCCTGCCAAACATACACAAATAAATATCTTCACGTGATCATTACGGCCCGCCGATCCAAGGTATGGTATGGCTACTGTAGATATACACGATATATAATTTACCCATATCGTTCAAGACGCGCGTGTTTGCTGAAAGCCCATTCGCCGCTCATACTCGCGAATCTCTTCGATAGTTAACCTATCTGACCCCGACCAATTTGCAGAACTGGACCGCGGTCTGAACCGACTCTGTCTTGTTCGGAACATTTCTTCCATTCGCAACGGCCGAATCTCCCCAAAGATGTCATCAGGGTTCACAGTACTTTGTATCTGGAGAGCCTGGCGGAGTTCTGGAGATTGTGCCCAGTCTGGTGGATCAAACGTCCGAACCCGGTCCTCATCCTCTGAGTCAGAGTACTCGCTATTGATCTCTGGGAGCTCTATCGACTCGCTTGGAACTTCGGGTGTTGGCACATTGGCAGCTTGCATCTGTGCTTTGACCCGAGCAGCCATCTGCGACTGGACCATGGTAGAAGGGAGTTTATCACCTATATCGTCCTCTTGAGGCTTCGCTTTCGCCTTGCCCTTCAAAGAAGGCACTACCTTGAAAGGCTTCGCCTCTGGAATAATCGGCTTAGCTGGCAGAGGGTTCTGAGTAGCATTATACGCGGCAGACGATACGAGGGCTGCGGTGGCGACCTTTGTACTCTTTGAAGCGGCAAGCTTCGTAGGGTGGGCGGATTCCTTCTTGTCTTTCGATGGGGGCTTCTTGCTCTCCGGTTTTTTCTCCATCTCCGGAGCGAGCTTTCGTTTCTTAGAGGCGTCATCCTCGGCCTTCTTAGCGGAAACAGGATGCTTCAACAGTCGCCGGTCTGTGTTTTCCTCCCTTTCACGTTTTCGCTTCTCAAACTCCTCTTTGCTTTTTTTCTCTTCTTCGAGCAACCGGGCTCTTTCCTCCTCTGCCTTCTTTGTGATGGCCACTTGACGTCTAGCCTCCATGTCCTTCAGGCGTTGCATCTTCTTATCCGCTTCTTCTTGCTGCTGTAGGTGGGTGATGAGGATGAGTATTACGCAATAGACTTGAACCGACCCTCTTGGCTGCCGCAGCGGCTAATTGCAAGCTTTTCAGTTCCGGCTTAGCCTTCTTGCCTCCGCCAAGCATACTATTGACGAGTTTGCTGGCTTGGCTGAGGAAGCCAGTCTGGGACTGAGACGAAGAAGTAGTAGAGGGTATGGACGTTTGGTTTGCCCTAACGACTAGCTGAGATGGGAGTCAATGATCGAATGGTGGAAATGGTTGCAGAGGATTGAAAATTACATACGTCTGAGTCCACACTATCAAGATAGGCTACTCCAGCCTCAACGACCTCTCCGGGTTCACCAGTACCCAAATTGGAGCGTTCTGCGTCCAAAATCTCGACAGACTCTTCTCGCTCCACTACATTCTTTGTGCTCACTTCGGCATCTTTGTTACTGGAGAGACGCACGGCATCGCCATGTATCTCTGTCGTAAGAGTTCTGGTTGGTCCTTGACTTTCAGTTGGAAGCGAACTCCATGTATCCTCCTTGTCCACGTTGCTGAAGTCAAATGGTCTCCAGCCTGGCTCAGCGGCAGCAAGCTTTTCCTCAAGCGGCCAACTATCGTCGTCGTCGTCGTCGTCGTCATCGTCATCGTCATCAGCATCATCATCATCCATGACAACAGCAGCTGCGGGCAACGGGTCGCGGGATTGCAAATCAACGGTGTACAAGGGGTCTTGTGTGGAGGGGACCCATGTAGGGACTCCGTTAACCTCGTCAGTGTTTAGGTCGGAGAAAATGCTGGATTGTGAGGACTGCGTAAACACTTTCGAAGTTCCTTTAACAAGCGGAGGAAAACCATCGGAGGGAGCGGTGAGTCTAGCAGGGATACCCAAGGACACAGCAGCCGGTAGTGTAGAATGGCCAGAAGCGAAATTAGATAAGAATTCCTTGGAGTGCTCAGAAGCGATAGAAGATTGTTTTGCAGCTGGAGGCATAAATACTGGTGGCGGTGGCGGTTTGTTGAATACTGGACCCGCGAGTTTGACAAAACCTGGACCGCCCTTGGATGGCGGCGAGTCGGGTGGGGTAGTAGAGACACTCTTATCGCCACTGTTGATTTGAGTATCCCGAATCGTTGTTTCGGCTGTTCCTGTTGAAAGTTGAGGTTGATGGGGCTGTACAGCGTCTGGCACCAGATCTAAGAGGCTAAGACGATGTTTAGCCTCTTCAGCGTAAGGAACAGGAGCAAATGAATTTTGATCATTATCTGGTCGTGCTTGGGTCCCGAAGGGTTTCTGGTCAGGCAGGCCACCATCGCGAAGTACCTCGGAGTCACCGGACTCGCTGTTAACCTTGTTCCGCTCGGCCACCCTCGCTTCTGCAGCAGCTCGTGCCTCAGCGAGTGCAATCACCGCCGCACCACCAAGCGACTTGCCCATGCTCTTGCCAGCGCGTGCTCCAAGTCCTTCGACAGTACGCTTGAACAAATCAATAAAGCCTTCCTCCTCCGCGGAACTCAGGTGGATGATTTGTTTATCAACGTCCATTGCATGGGACTCTAAGTGGTCAGCCGACCAGGTTGCAGCGATGGAAGACGAAGCGATTGGCTCCCCTTGTACAGAAGGCAAGTCATGTTGGGGGGCTTCTCCGGTCTCTTGAGAGACCAGTGGTACGATACCAATTCCGGTAGACTTAGCAACCTTCGCCTTGCGTTGGTCCTTGTCCGAGTCTGGCCCAGGTGGAAGTCCACCGAGCATCTCCCCACTCTTCCGCTTGACTGCCGTCGATGTTCGGGGGAAAGTTGTAGAGATAACAGGCAAGGAAGTGCCAGGAAGTAAGCTCGTTCCTTCCAATGCTTTTGCCTCACGTGCCTTCATCAACCAGGAGGTCCTCTTGCCAAGTAGCACTGGAGCAGGCACAATGGTCGGGAGTGCGGAACTGGTTTGTGCGTCTGGCGCAACACGCACGGATTTACGCAAAGGTGATGGTGCAGGGAGCGACGGGAATCCTGCGGCACCGCTTGTGTGAGCCAGCGTCCTGGGGGATGAATCATTTAACGGAACAGAAATTGTATGTGGGATCGGAATCGAGTTCGATACAGGAACGACTGGTAGAGGGGCTGTGAACGCGTTTCTCTCATGGTTCCTCGGAGAATTAATGGCGGTCCTAGAAGGTAGCGGCTCTGTATGGTTGTGTATAGGAGCTTCTGAAGAATGCACTTCTCGAGAAAAATCAAGGGCGATGTGGCGATACATATTGACAGGCGAGGGGACCGAATATTGTGCGTCTGCTGAAGGATCTCCCTGGGACTCGTGGTCAGTTTGGATTATCCTAAGGTTCTCCTCAGTGACGGGCTGCTCCTTCATTTCGTGGCGAAATCGAGGTACGGTCTGAGGTGACTCATCTTGGTTGGAAGCAATAGCAGACGGAGGAACGGTATTAGCGTAACTTCGCTCGGGTGATTCGTCTCCTTCTGCAATGACAGATAGCTCGGTACCGTGCTCAGAGGGTGGGAAAGGTATCGATGATTCACTTGGTGGACCTCTGGGATATTGTTGAAGAGTCATCACACCAACCTGTGACTCCGGCTCGACTGAAACAGTGATTTCAGGAATGTCGGCGACCTGAACAGACGTGGTTCGTCCATACGTCTTCTCCGCCGAGCCATCTGACGTAGAATGTGAGTCGGTTGAAGACTTCCGCGAATCTAGCGCATCCTGGACAGATCTTTCCTTGGCCTGCAGTAGAGCTTGGTGAAAGCTATTAACGGGGATGATATTTTTCGCAGAGTTGTCATCCTAGGGATGTAATGAGAACATTTCTACATGAGTGGAAGCAAACGTACATCCAGTGAGAATGGTGTAGTGTTTTTGACTGTCATAGCCGCGGTAGCTGCCCTGGTTCTACGAGGGATGTTCTTTCTGCGACTTGGTGTCTTGACAAGTTCAATTATCGGGCTATCGAAGTATAGGCTCAGTCATATCTTCGAAAGGGTAGGGAGCAAGAACTTGCTCTTGCTTTGGGCCGGCGAGGATACGTTCGAGATAATCATCAAGAAAGATGAACGCATGAGACTGGACTTGACTCTCGAATATTTTGCGAGAAGAATCATTCGCCATGGATGCCCGCACCGAGGTTATCCAGG
Source organism: Hemileccinum rubropunctum (assembly GCA_038089535.1). Taxonomy (NCBI): domain Eukaryota; kingdom Fungi; phylum Basidiomycota; class Agaricomycetes; order Boletales; family Boletaceae; genus Hemileccinum; species Hemileccinum rubropunctum. Next base: position 218,829 of record JBBPLC010000011.1, on the reverse strand, counting down.
CATGCACTCCGCTTTCCTTTGGCGCGTCCGTGCTCGACATTGTCGACGGTTGTCGTGGAGAGCGGTGATAAACACGAATATACAAAGCTAGGACGCGTCAGTCACATGATCTGATACAATTGCATTGCCACGGTGACTTAACACAGGTATCATCATATTGATCGTACTATCATGATGGACGACCCGCAGGCTTTGTCTGAAGCTCAACTGCGTCAATTATACGATGAAGAAGAAGTCGAACGATTCATGTCTTTATTTTCGGCGGTGCGTTCCACTTCGGGATGCACATTGTTGGTTCAAACTCCTCCCAGTACGTCACAGAAATTAGGCTTTCTACTAACACAGCCAGCACGGAAGAGAATGGTGTGGATCCCGCAACAGGGAGAAGAACCTCAGCTCCTCCTCTCCCTCGTCGCCAAATTGATCGTTCACTGTCAGAGCAGATCGCCTATGTGGGTCACCTCGGAGTTGGATGTCTTTCTTCCTCTGAATCCAATAGGAGTATCTTTTACCACATATACCCCCAGTTTCAAGTGCCATGCCTACCTTCACCCTTAAACGCTTCACGTTAACCATTCAAAGACTCTACTTAGCCATGTTTCCGGCATATCAAGCGTTTTTATCGGATTTAGCACAGTTGGCTTTGTGGAAAGATTACCAGCGTAGTTTGAGGCACTGCATAGTAAGTTTGATTAATGGTTGTCCCGCTCCGTTTCTCACATGCCTCAAGGCATTCTGGTTTCTGTGGTTCCATGATCTGCTTCTTCCTGCCCTCTTGTTCCGGATCGTTTTTGCTCTTCTCCGACGTCGTGTATCGACTCACCCCACCCTCAAAGAACTACAGGAGCGCCGTCAAGAGACTGCGCGAGCACTTAAGTTTGGTGAGACAGTTCAACAGCGTCTTTCGGTCACGACGATCGGGCCCATCGAGATGTGGCGCCTTTTCAAGCTTTATAAATCAGGGGGGAAAGATAAAGCCATTGTGGTGGAGGACACATGTAAGTTTCTGAACGGACCTTATGATCCTTGCAGTTACATTTGTTTCTTCAGTCGAAACTGACGAGGAAGAAACCTTGAAACGTGAAATGTTGTTTGCACTGAATGAGCTGGCTGACCTTCACGAGAGAATCAAAAAGTAATGTCTGTCTGACCAGTAACTCCGTGTCCAACCTGAATTGGTGCACAGTATCTTTACCTGGCGTCGCCCAGATGTGTCCCGCCGCTATGTAATCGTACGTCATCAGTGGCTTCTAATTGTCTGCCTCTGAATACCTTGGAAGTTTTTCATTTTCGTTGGATTTGGTAGTCTTGTCCTCCCGGCGCGATGGATTGCTAAAATGATTTACTGGTTTGGAGGCATTCTATATTGGCATGTTACCCCCGTCGTCGCAGCTCTTCCACGAGCAGATAGAGCACGGCAAGTGCAATTATTTGCGGCCCACCAGAAGCTTCATGTCTGCTTCATAGAGTATCAACGCTGTTTCGAGACGCGCCGACTGACGCTGACTATGCCATGGAGTTGATTGCCAAGCGCATTGCAACAGGGCAAGATATTGACATGGCATCGCTCCGGAACCGATCTCGTCATACATCCAATGCCTCTACGAACACAGATAACCAAACGTCACTCAGCATCCCGCCTGATGTCCAGTCGTCTGAGGATGATGGGATAAATTGGAAGAAGTGGGGTGGACGGGTTGCCCGCGGCAAGTTGCTTGTAGACGAAGGCAGACGATTCTTGTCAACTCGTGTACGTTGCCCGCAGACATCCATGCATGTCGGAGTTGCTGAGTTGCATTGTAGACCTCGACAAACGAAATAACAAGGGAAACCAATGTCTCCTACTGCGAAGGGACCGAGGATGCGCATAGTATGCTACTTTTTCCGTTGTTCCCATCTTATTCTGAACGCTCGTTCTTGATTAGCATTCTTGGCACAATATGCGTCTTTTCCAGGATTGATCACACTCACACCTTCCACCTTGTTTTTCACGTCGTTCACGGGAACTCACGCGAGGCTCGTCGTACCCCGTGATCGACTGCGTGGTGTGAGGAGATCTGGCCTTATGAAAGGCATTTCCATCACATGGGTTCCAGGAGAGATGATGGACGGAGAGGAAAGGGAAGACAAGTTCCACTGGGTGGGAAACCGAGATGAACTATTTGCCAGACTTGCCGGGTCTGATGGGCGGCGTTGGGTACCGGTATAACTTGAATCGAACAATATACGACTTCTTGTGTGATGGCTTCGTGCTTGCTTTCTTGTGCTTCCATCCGAATTCGGTTTAAACGACAGCACGACCGCATACAAGTTGCCCACTATCTCTCCCTTTGTACGTTCTAATAGCTTGTGTCCCAACACTGACTCTTTCGTCCTAGGAACCCCCATGTTTTTCTCTCCGGACCTGCTGTCAAAGAGAGACAGTGGTTTTGGCCTTCTGTGGTAATCTTTGTTGCTTGATCCAGGTTCGGGTGCAGCTGAGAGGTATATGCGTAGGCTTGCCGCTACACTGGGGTCCAGATCCGCGTTCAAGAAGCTGCCCAAGCGTTCTGTGATGACTGCTGACATCTCCCAGTTATGTCGACTCATCGCCACGCCAGCAGAGCCCTTGGCTCTTCGGCTCTCCTCTAATTTATTGGTTGGTGCCGCTCGGTGGGTCACTTTCGTCAACGACTTCACGTTGACAACTCATTTTTTGTTCCTAGTGTATACAGAGGTAGGGTATTTTGAGGAACAAGCTGTGGTGCTAACGATCAGCCAGTGAAGCAAGATATTTTCATGTCGGATGTGACAACGTGCTTCAACTCCCTCAAGAGAGTCGAACACGAATTTCGATCCATGACATCTTCAGACGGTCAACTTCAAATGGCGCAACCGAGCGTCAAGTTAGTCTTGGTCTAGCTCGTCGCGTAAATCAGTCTGTTATACTAACCCTCAGATCGTCTGCGGTGACTCTACGAGCCGATCCGAGGGCTGCATTCTCCATGGAATTTGATGCCATGGTCACAGTAAGCGACCTTCCTGATTCTGTGTACAAAATTTCTAGCCACTTCGTCAGAACTGGGACGAATACCTAAACCCTGGAGGTGTGCCTTGCGAGTCAGATACATTGTTCGTATGCTTGAGCGATCATAATAACAGGCAACAAAGATGGCGAAGATGACTCTGATAACGAGTATCACCCAACGATAAAAACAAAAGGAAAAGCTGCAACGTCATCTATTCTCCCTGAAAATTCGGAACTTCTCCGTGCAACCGCGTGCACTCTGCCCGATAATCACGATTTTCTACTTGGAAATTCATTCGATGCATCTTTTGGGGGAAGCGGGACGACAAAAGTTTCGTCTTCTCAGATCGGAGGCTTTGGGTTCGACGATACATTTGACGGGTTGGATATCGAGGAAGGGGTTGGGGACGATCTTGTCAGAGAGCTGGGAGAGGGATGGGGGACTGGTCCAATCGAAGAGAACACAGCGAGTAATCCTCATAACTTTCCGCCCCATTCTAACGGCGGAATGGAATCTTACACAGGCTCAAGCACCCTTTGATATGAACTTCGACACCGGGGATTTAAATGACATGATAGCAGGGCTTGATGGGCTCGTCCAGGTTGATCAGAGTCCCCCTATCCTGACCAATTTGATCCAAGACTCGCATATTGTGCCAGGTGAGAGTATCGTACTACCAACATCCCAATTCAAACTCACTCTAAATCGCAATTGAATTTCCTCCTTCACCTTCCCTTGCTGGCACGACAAAATCAGTTGACTTTCGGGATGTTGTGCATGCCTCACGCTCTCCATCCGCCGAGTTCGGTGTACAAACTACGTACAAAGAACCGATCCAACCGGAAGAGAATGGGGCCACGTTAAGGAAGGCCAAACGAGCAAGACCCATCCTGGATGTCAGGACAGAACTGACAGACGATGAACTCAAAGTGAGTCAGCAACTCAAATTTTCCTACATACCTGATTTGTCTGGAGGCTACTCGTATGTATTATTTGGACAAGCAAAATATCATCCGTTGCGAATTAGAAATCAAGAGACTTGAAAAACGGCAAGTTGACCTCATTCATACTTTACTATGGGACGCCCCCGGTAGCGGTAAGGTATCAACAGCGGGACCGACGAGTGAATCTGAACTCCATTAGTGCACGCCAAAGAATTGGTCGACTTCTGGGTTGAGCATTTCAAGGCGCATGTCGAGGCCCGCTCTGGTTTCTTCGTGGAGCCACGGCATCTGGGTAATGTGTGCCGCAGATATTGTGTGAATACTTCTAATTGCTTAGAAGAGGGTACCCGTCAGAAGCGCCAGAGAGTGTCCGTCTCTCCACCGAGGCCGCGTAGAGCAGATACTGAAGATAGATTCACGTTAACCGCTGAAAACTGGCGCGTTGACCAGGAAGCCATAGCACCGATGGACAGCGGTGATATGACCGACTTTAACTATGACATAGATGGTCTGACGTACTCAAACCCTTATTTGCTTTCTGACGTTGATTTTGTCTCGCTACAGGGAATTGGGGGGACATCGATGACTATACTCCTAATGCAAAAAATCCGCGCTCTTCAGAGGTAGCTCCGATGTCCATGCTTGCCATAATATACTTTGACCTTTTGTCAGGAACCTGGGCAAGCTCGTCGTGCCTCTCATCCACCGCCTGCTTTGGGGGACAATTTAGGCATCGACGTGGCATCGGATAACATTCATTCCCAGCGCAGTGCTCTATTTCCATGGGACATGGCGGGCAGTAGCTCCTCCATTTCGGTCCACGAAGGAGGTATAAAACATGACCGAATAAGCATTGAGCATGCGGATGTCAGACTTCGAGGAAGTTCCGCAAGCCGAAGGGGCAGTTCTTTGCCCAGCGTCCCCGGGAATCTCCAGACTAGTGTAGGGTCACCAGCAGTGATTTTGCCCGTGATCCAGAGTGACGATGATTTCGTATTTGATGGTACATCATGAATTGAACGGCCTTGCCTGTGCTTACCGAATTTGCTTATAGTTCCCGGAGATAACCACATCCTCGAGTCGCCGCCGTCTGAGGCTAATCGGTTGGCTCTCGAGAAGAACTCCCACAACTTTCTGGAGTCCGTGTCATTGTATTACTGCGAAATGTGTGATGCTGATTGGTATCTTAGGTATGTAAAAATGCAGAACAGGTCGCTTCCTAGTACGCAGTATCTCGAGTTCGACGATGTTGCCCCAAAGGCAACCAGCACTGCACGCGTGGCTGCTGCTGCATTGTACCATTGTCTTGGTGGGTGTGCGTTGGTTATCTTCGCAATACACGTTGACCCACCGAATGTACGTACTTCTCTAGTTCTTGCAACCAAGGATCTCCTACGAGTAAACCAGAAGGAGTCGTACGGACGAATTGCAATCCGCATTTTATAGAAGATGTAGACCATCTCGACTAGTAGATCGAAACCGATGTGCTCGCTTGTACATGTGGTCTTTATCATCGTCCGGAACGTGTCAATTTTGAAAGCTGTGCCTTGTTCGACGGCGCCGGTATTGGAGTTTGCCCGAAATTGACTTGTTGCCCGCATCAATCAATCAACTGGAGCTGTGAAACCACACACATAAAATCCTAGAGGCACGCAGTTTCGATCAAACCATACCACACCAATGTCTTCCCCTGCTGTCCTCGCTGCTCAGGCTACGCTCTCCGCCATCGATCTGCGCGACTATGACCCTGAACAGTCACGCTTGATGGATGAGCGTTGTATCCTCGTTGACGAACAGGACAACGCCATCGGTGCCGCCGACAAGAAGACATGTACGCAACGCCATGTATCTCACTGTCTGCCATGGCATGACAATCTCACTCTAGGTCACTTGATGGAAAACATTAACAGAGGCTTGCTCCACCGCGCCTTCTCCGCGTTCGTCTTCCGCCCATCGGATGGAAAACTCCTACTTCAGCAGCGTGCAAGTGAAAAGATCACGTTCCCTGACATGTGGACAAACACCTGTTGCTCTCACCCCCTTGATGATTTTGAGCAGGAGAAGATAGAGCAGGACCAGTTCGGTGTCCGTCTTGCTGCATCGAGGAAACTAGAACATGAACTCGGGATCCCTCGCAGTGAGACCCCCGTGGACCAGTTCCAGTACCTTACTCGAATACACTATCTTGCGCCATCGAATGGAATGTGGGGTGAACACGAAGGTGAGCTTCCGTGAGCTATGGGTGAATATTGCTGATCGACGTATGTTGATGCAGTTGATTACATCCTATTCATAACAGCGGACGTTACGGTAACTCCAAACCAGAACGAGATTCGCGATTACAGATGGGTGGACAAGGCGGAACTGCAAAGCATGTTTGAGAATAGCTGTGCGTTGCCCAGTTCTACCTGCCTAAAAAAATTGACGTGATGATCGCTCTGACACAGCCAACTCTTTCACGCCTTGGTTCAAGCTCATCGCCCGCGACTTCCTATTCGGTTGGTGGGACGAGCTGCTTCGCCGAAAGGGTGAAGACGGAGCCGTGCACGCAAAGAGCCTTGCTGGTGTCGCTGATGGTTCGCGAGTCATCAGGATGACCTAGAACAGAACTTCATGTAGTACTAACATCTAGACTGCATACTATATTCCCATCGCTTATCGACTCGGAGGTAAATTAACTCCACACGTCAGACTCGGAAGCTGCTCGATGATACTTGATTCTCGTTCATCCATATGCGCCTTTACTGCAGTGTCCTTGAGGATACCACGGGAGAACTCAAGAATCTGTTTCAAGTTGAGGTAATTGTTGGGACAAGAACCACTTTAACAGCACTTCCTACCCAAACCAGTGACTCCGAGTCTGAGCGCGCGCACCTTCCCTTCGGGCCTCTGTGAGCTATCTCCTCCGGATACGCTTGGCCTACTTGCGGCACCATGCAGTGGCTAACGACTGCCATTCGTTATGCTCCGCTACTGCCTTCACCACTAGATCGCAACCCTCGAGTTCCTCTTGTGAGAAGGGGGCATGTCCTCATATTCTTGACTTTTGCGGTGGTTGTCATCGTTGGCGCAGCTCTGACGTTCAACCTCGAATTTGCGTTCACATTCAAACGACCGGACATTGTCTCGCCGGAGGCTTTACCCACTGCTACTGTAGAGGAACACTTCTTGGATACGTCCCTATCGTTGCCCAGCCCAGGCTCTGAACCAGCTGCAAGTTTTTCCAAAGAGCATTTGTCCATGGATGAGATAGAAGCGATGGTTTCGCAAACCAGAGGCTTTTATACACGGGACTATAGCCTCGGGTTAGGCTGGAATAATGTGGGTCGACCCTTGTCTCGTTTACCTTCCTTTCGTTCCGATGACACTTCCAGGTTCGCTATATCATAGAAGCTTCTGCATCACAAGCCAGGCTTCTGAATCGTACATTGATCCTCCCTTCCTTTGTCTACGCTCGTTCATGCGCATATGAGATGTAGGTCATTTAATAATGTCCAGTTAGTTTCTCATCCCCCGCCAGTTCTGTCTGTGCAGATGAAGCTCCGATGCTAAACAAGGGAGACGCGGTTGGCTGGAACAATTGGCGCGAGCTTCCAATCGAGCAACAAATGAGCTGGCAAATACCCATCTCGATGATGATCAATATCACACAGATGAGACGATTTCAGTCAGTCATCACTGCTGCTGAATATCTCCAGTATGCCGGACTGCCCCCGACGGTTGAGACAACGAGTGGATACTGGAATCGCGGCGCATTCCACCGGAGTCCAGATCCGTCCGCGTCTCGTACTGACGGTACGCTCGGCAAACCGACCCTTTTCGTGATCGAGAATGCTTGGTACGACCCAGAAGGAGTAACACGTGTCGACACGATACCAGACACCATGAAGGGGCGCGGTGGCTGGGTAGCTGGAAATACAAGCGCTGTCCAGGCGGGCCACTGGGAGAGTCGTGATAATGACGCAGCTCAGTTGTTACTCAAAAGCTTGCTTCTCGACAAGAACGTGGTCGAGTGGGACGAAGCACAAAATGCTGTCAGAGCCCTGGCTGTTCAAATGCCCGAGTCTGTCGGCGGATCTTCATCAGACTTGGATAATGATGAGTTCATAGAAGATGTCTTGAATCGGAATGGCTGGGAAGTCCTGTACACCTTTCAGGGGGCGTAAGTCTTCAAGTTCCTTTTCGACGTATCATTGTTTTTTTGACTTGGATGGATAGCGCGGGGATGGACTTTGTCAAGCATGTTGTCATGCCTATGCGACAGGTTGCACAAAGGACCAGTATACGTGGCTTTATCGAGGACTATTATCACATAGACGCCGATGTTGTTGTACTTGCGGGTGAAACGCATCTTTACCGAAAACCTGTTGGTATTCGGACTCATCTGCTTTCTACCGGTGAAGCTAAATTTCCAAAAATTTATCCAGGGTCAGATGCGTTTTACCACTCAGTCGATGCAAGAGTTGTTCCAGCGCTTGGTGGTACATCATGTTGTCCCTCTCGACAAGGTATACGAACTTGCGAGGAAATTAGACTTGCGCATTTCTGCGATTAACAACGGACGGCAATGGATGGCCTCCCACATGCGTCGAGGAGACTGTAGGTGTACGCTGTGACTTGGAGCGTTTTGTTCACGCATCGTTCTGCAGTCGTAACAGCTGGTTGGGTTTGGGGCAACTCACATGAAGGCCACCTCGAACGAGTCAAGGAACACCTTGATGCAGGCCAAAAACTACTTCAGTCGGAACACCGTCATACTACGTACTCCATCCCGGACATTGCCCCTGACACATCGATACCTCAACGCGAGCCACCTGCACAGGGCAACAAGTGAGTGATGACTTGTGTACGCATTTATCCATCACGACACGGCCCTTCAGGTTCTTCGTTGCAACAGATGAAACTGATCCAGAGAAACTGAGTTATTTCTCCAAGAATGGAGCAGTCATGTTCCGTGATCTTGTAACCTTTGAGGATCGACACGAGTTTGGTTGGGGTATTTTGTTCTCAGATATCATAGGTCTTGTGGAGCAGGCGACACTCGCACGAGCATCCTATTTCTATGGCTCGGCAATGAGCTCGTTTACCGGTGGAGTTTTCAATATGAGAGCAGTGCTTGGAGCGGAAGAAGTTACTGCCCTGGCAGATTGATTGAGGGAAGCCATCATACACAAAACTTATATGATAACCTAGAGCATTCCGACCTTTTATACTTGTACAATGAAGCCTTTCTCGTCAGCCCCTCAGATCCGGAAAGTGGCTCATCTCATGTACGGCCGGACGCAGCGCTACGTGAATCTGGTCTGTGGCGCAATCGAGTACCGCGGAACACCCATACTTCTTTCTTTCCACCAAATCCCAAGAATCCGGCTCCGGGAAGGGAAATTGTGGCCTCGAGTTTGTAGCCAAGTACGTTTATTTCTTGTAGTGCATGAGAAACAAAGACATCCTTGTCCAGCTCCGGTGCTATCAAGCCAAAGGATGAGATCTCTTTCAAGAGACGATTGTTGGAAGCACGCACCTCCAAATGCATTACGCTTCAGTTCGACGCAGTAGATCTCGTCTACAGTCGCACTTTGGGCAGCTATTTTATACGGCCATGCAGTACGCAGACGGGGGCCGAGCTGCTCACCAACGCGGCGCGGGGGGCGGACGAGGGTCAGTTTGTGACCCGATCGAGACATGAAGGCTATGAAGAAGTCGGAGTCTGCGTCTTCAGCCATGTCTCGGAATACAAGTTGTGGATGCTGAAGGGCATGATGATCAGAAAGGAAACTGCGACAAGTTGGCAAGCTTACGGTGTAGCCAGTGTGCAGTGATGTGAGGTATTGATATCCCTGGATATAAATCGGTGATTAGGGCAACTGGTATCAGTTACAAGGGGGAGGGACGAACTCGGCGGCAAAGACAGGCGAACAACTCCGAGATCATTCTCTTTACGCTGAAAGGGGATGAGGATGGACAAGGGTCGGATAAAGAGGTACTCACATGATCGCGTCGGACCCTGTGGCGCTCCACGGATTTCTGGAGAAGGTGGCACGCCACGAGAGGGGGGATGTCATTTGGCTGGATACGCCATGAGGCCACATTGGCATGATATGTTCCTTGATTTCGTCCAGAGTGTCCTGGTATGCTACATTGGCCAGACGGAGTTCGTTTGTGCCATGGAACGAGACAAACATGTGGTCTAGAATGATAACGGCATGGAAGGGGTGAGGCAGGGAGAGAAGGTCAGGTGAATAGACTAGTTACCGGGCAGAAAGGAGGGGTTGGAGTTTGAGCGCGAACGGGTCGTGGGGGCCAGGCGCTGGCGGGCACTGGAGCTGGTGCGCGTCCTTTCAAGGGGAACGGCGGAGACAGAGTCTGAGCGTTTGACGGGATTCTTCTTGAGGGCAGATTTGAGGGGAGGCTTTTCGGAGACGGTGTTGGGACGGGCGGTGGGTGAACGCTTAAGACGGGGTTTCGGGGTATTTCCTGCATCGAGGGTATCTGGACTGTGGGGTATAAAGGGAGAATCCCTGGAAGGGGGTACGGGGAACTTTTCTCTAGACCAAGGATCTGGAGAGGGACGGTAACCGGGTGGGATGTAAGTATGATAGGGCTGTCCGTAGTACGGATATGCGGGATTGTAAGTCTGCATTGTGCAGGTAAGTGAAAGAGATGGACCAGGCCATTTGCAGCATGGAGTTCGACAACGACAACGTGTTGTTCGCGAATCGATGATAAGTAGGAGTCACGTGAGTGTGGTATTCATTCCCTTAGCTCAGCCGGGGCCCTCCCTTCGTCATGGCTTCCACCTTCTTCGCCTGGATCAGGTCTCCGGCAGCCCGCGAATACTTCTTCAGTGCGTACCATATCTCGTTCAACCGCGTATTATCTCTGACTTCTTCTGCCAAGGTACTCATTTCTGGGGTCCGGTCAGTCTGTCAATGTCTTTGCACTCTCCGTGTGCTAACAACTTTTTCAGGCTGCCAACTTTGGCCTTCCCTTGGCTGCTATCGCTGATCTGAGCAAAGATGAAGAGGTCATATCTGGCACCATGACCGCTACTCTTGCTTGCTACTCGTCCGTCCCCTTTCTTGAACCGCTCTTTCCGTGTCTGACTCACCTTCCCAAGCTTGGTCTTCACGCGGTTTGGTCAGCATTCTCCCATCCGCCCCCTCCCATCCACTCGCTGATTCCCTTCCCAGCCTGGCGAGTGCAACCTCGCAACTACCTCTTGTTTGTGTGTCACACAACCAATGTCATTACCCAGTCTGTCCAAGGAGCACGCTTTGTCAACTACTGGTACTACGGCGGTCGCGAAAGCAAATATGGCTTGTCTGGTCCTGAATCAAAAGGCTTGGTCACGCCAGCCTTGAAGGATCTTCCAAAGTCCGACGCAAAGTAACATTCAGGTGCACTTTAGCATCCAGTATGTCTCAGCACTCATTTTCCGTGCATGCCAGTGGCTAATTCCAAAAAGCATATCCTAGAAGTACAATACATACGTGCTCTATGTGTGATATCACCAAAATTCATCATCTCCTTCTCCTTTATCATTCTCACCTTTTCGATGAGCGAGTGCTTGGCGTTCATACATCTCTGCAATCTGACCCATGGCTCAGTGTAAACAGCGCGTCAAACATACAAATCGTTACCTGTTCTGGGCCAGTGGCATCGTCAGCCGATTTATCGTCTCTCACCCTAATAAACCGAGGAAAGCGCAGTGAAATGCCACGCTCCTCTACCTAGGTATTCATCGTTCTTATTAACGTAGCAACCATGAAATCAAAAATACACACCAATCCTTGCCCAGCAGTGTATATCGGGCTCAGACTCAGATCAGCCGCAAGGACTTCCCAGACAACCTTTGGCTCAAACCATACGTCAGGCTTGGCGCCCCCAATCTTGATGTCTCCCCGAGGCTTTTCCATCTCGAGTGCTCGCAGAGTATCCCAGTGCGTTTGCAACATCTCTTCGCTAAACCCAGTTCCGATTTTGCAGATAGTCTGGTACTCTTCGGAGTCCGTGTCAAAGCACGCCAGCAAAAATGCACCGTAGACGTTCGTGCGTTTGCCTTTACCGTAGTATCCGCCAACGACTACGAGGTCGAGTGAGTCGCCGACGCCAGCGAGGTAATCTTTCTTGAGCTACGCAAAATGATGAATGTATGATATATAAAATTTTTCCAGTCACTTTACCTTGAGCCAGTTCACGCTACGTCGACTTGGCTCGTAATGACTTTCATCGCTCTCGAGCATCTTCACCATGAGTCCTTCACAGCCATCCTTGACGCTTTCTTCAAGGAAGGCTTGAATTTCCTCAGTCGTCTCGCAATCCGACGACTTGGCAAAGCCGAACTCTCCTGGAACAGCTTGAAAATGTTGTCGCAATAATTCTCTACGCTCGATCAGCGGTCTCTGCAACAATGACTGCAGAATCGATAGCTTATCATTGGGTTAAACGACACCCATTTGAACATACCTCTCCATTCAAATAAAGAAGGTCAAAGGCAAAGAGGCAAACTCGAACTTGAATATCTTCGACTTTTACATCTTTTCGCTTGCGCTTACTGAGTTCTTGGAACGGCATGAGTTTTCCTGTCGTCTTGTCTATCGCGACCGCTTCCGCATCAAAAACAAACGACTTTGTCTCCGGTTTAACGCACTTGATTGGTGTCAGAAAAGAGCATACCGGAAAAAGAAGTATACCCACGTGTGGCAGTTGCTCAACGAGATCGGGATACTTTTTACTCATATCCTCAGAATTCCTGCTGAATACCCCAACTACACCGTCATCGAGCTTGTGAACCTGTGCACGCTCGCCGTCGTACTTGTATTCACATGTGAATCGCTTGTTCTCGAAGCGGTCAAGCACTTCACCAATCGCTTTCGTGGGCTTGGCAAGCATAGGCTTAAGGGGTACACTGGGTGTAAGCTTACATGTAGAACGAAGGCTGTTGATGCCATGAGTAAGGAGAGCAGGAATGACCAGATCATAGCTAGGAAGTTCGCTAACAGGGTGTAAGCAAGACATCCGCATCAGCAAGGAAAAACAAACCTGAACACAGACTTCATGATACCTGCCGCCTCTTCCAGACGATCCGTAAGCTTGTCATTGCTCAACTTTTTCCCGGCTGTAGTGGGTGGTAAACACGACGGAACAAGAAGCGCGGGTGAACTTCTCACATTCCTCGATCTCTGCTAGAACAGCCGCATGCGCCAATGCAACAAGCACGGTCCGCTCAGCATTTCCTATCCGAAGCTTGCCTTCCAGACTGCGGATGATATACTTTGCTTCACTGTCTTGACATGCTGCCAACAGCTTGGTGATAATAGATACTTTCTTGGTTTGCGACTAATTACAGTCAGGCCGATGGGTCAGAGACTCTTTCAAGCTATGGCTCACTGAATGACCAGAGGAGAGTGCGATTTCTTTCAGATTGGTGAACACAAAAGGAACGGTCAAGGACTTGGGTTTGAATAACGTCTTCTGACTGGCCTTGGAGTTCTAGAGGAATACTCTCATCATTAGCGCGGCTAGGTGAAAGTACTGGATACTTGCCGACGCGACCAAGCCGAGGTCACCCTCTTTCTTGAGGTCTGCCTTGACCACTGCTAGGCTCCGACCGGTAGACTCGCTAATTGCTTTGATAAGAAGACTCTCTCCTATTCCCAATTCCAGGCCAACATAGTCCGGGCTCAACTTCACAAAGAGTCAAGGAGTTGCGAGAATATCACTCTTGGGTCACCCCGTACCTTGTTTATACACAGGTAGACGACTTGGAGGAGAGAGTGAGCATCTCCTTTGGCGCTACGTCGCATTACAAGTAGAAAAAAGCTTGTGAGCAATGATGTCTTTTCCAATCGCTTGGTGGTTGCCTCGATCAGAGTGAATGTCTTGGTGAGAGCTGCGTATGGTACCCTAACGGATCCGTTAAAGCTTTTACGTCTTGTAAGCGAAAGCCACGTACGGTGCTGCTACTTTCCAGCCACCCTCGATGTCAACTTGACTTGTCCGTGAGAGTGCCTCTTCCGCACTTGCAAGCAGTGATATGTAAACATGGCAAGAAGTCATATGGAAGCTTACTTCTGAGTTGCGTCTTCTTCTTCAGATTGTAACGCGTCCTCTTCACCCTCCGCTGCACTAGACGAGAGCTCCTCGTCCTCTTCCGCAGTAGTAGATTTGGGTTTGCTTTTCCGTTTGCTTTCGACGACAGGAACACTTGAAGGAGGTGTGTGACTTCTGGCACTCGAAACAGGTGAAGGAGCCGGCTTGCCCTCCTTAACCGGCTTTGATGTCACCTCATCTTCATCCGAATCGGCGACGCGTCTTCTCTTGGTGTGAGCTGTGCAATATTCACGTTAGCGTTCTGCGCCTCTCGAAATATTGGGCAGAACGGTGTACGTTTGGGTGATGACGATTGACTACTTTGAGCTTGAGTTGAAGAATGTGCATTACGGTACTGGGTTGACGAGTCACGTCCCAGTTCAATTGCCACTTTTTCGTCCTCTGGGGGCAGGGCAGCGGGTGGTGAATGGTCCACCTTGCGTTTCTTCTTCCCCTCGCCCCACATCTCAGCCAGACTGGATTGCTGAGGTGGAGGGGGCTTGACATTTTTCGGCATCTCAAAGAACCTTCCTGCTCGATACGTAGGTAAACGATGGTGGCTATGGGCGATGAGAGACGTACGGAGTGTTTGCTGTCTGCTCATGATGTTGTATGACGCGACACGAATACGGATGCGCGTGACGAGCAACTTCATCCGTGAGTCGCGCCACAAGCTGTGCTAAACTCCTATTCCTCGTAACTAAGGTTACAACGTCTTATCATAATCGCACTGAATGTTAGGCTCGGCAAATGCCGAGAATCTGTATAGTTCCAATCTTGTGGCTTCGGCCCAACCAAGCTGAGCAAGACAAGCGTCAACAAGCCATAAACGTCACCGCTCCATCCTCGAGAACAAGCTTGAAGCGCAATGGCCGAACAGGTGCGTGCCCAAAGTTATCCTGGATAGTAAGTTTCTGACATCCTTCTATAGATCGAGAAAGCTTTCCAGAAGCAACATCTTTTCCAAAATGCCAAGGTCCGGGGTATGGCTGATGATTGCTTGCTCACTCGAGGTATTCATCTCTTCGTCAAGGTGGCAAAAAGGTGTCGACAAAGGACAAGCGGTGGTACAAGGACGTCGGACTAGGATTTAAAACGCCATCAGAAGCAATTCACGGCACCTACATTGGTATGTTCGTTCCCGATCTCTCCACATGCAGCTACACGTGCGTACACAGACAAGAAATGTCCGTTTACCGGCAGTGTCTCGATTCGTGGGCGAATCCTGACCGGCAAAGTCGTGTCCACAAAGATGACACGGACGGTCATTATCCGTCGGGATTACCTCCACTACATCCCAAAATACAGTGCGTCGCAGGCATCGTCGGGTCGGCGTCATGTTCTGACATGTGTCCCGCAGACCGTTATGAAAAAAGACACAAGAACCTAGCTGCGCATGTGTCGCCTGCGTTCCGTGTGGAGGTTGGCGACACGGTGACCGTTGGTGAGTGGAAAATGGGAGCGCCAAGGCATGTGCTGAAGTGACTCAGGACAATGTCGACCGTTGTCAAAGACAGTACGGTTCAACGTGCTCCGGGTAGCGAAGAACAAGGCTGCGACCAAGGCGTTTGGCAAGTTTTGAGCGGGTGTGGGGATGAGTTTATTGTATCTTTGCATGTATGCATGTTAGGAATGAAAATGACATTTCCCCGCGTGGCAAACAAGTGAACAAACACGGCTAGACACCACCCAACCCGACTTGCACCGTCCTCGGTGATCGACACAGTTCACTGGTCTTCCCAAAGCTGGCTCCCTCCCTCTTCTCCGCGCTCACCTCTAAGCTATCCAGGTCGCGGTCGCAGTCATCCCAGACAGTGCCTACACCTTCTACATCCGCTTCAAAGGTCCACCCAATGGGCCAACAACAGTCCAAAAAGTCCAAAAAGTCTGCCAAGGAGAAAGACCAGGATCCACCCCAAGATGGCTTGTTGGACGACCCTCCTGGCTCACACTCCCCTCGTGCGACTCTTCGTCCAATCCATCCACAGAGTGCTGCCCACGAATACGACGCCGTTCGCAGTGCCGCCGCATCCGTAGATGTCCCAGACCGTAGTACAACTCCCGTCGGTTCAAGTGCCCAACCTCCAGGCTCGCCCGCCATTCCTCCCGCTACTCTTTCTCCTTCCCCCAACAACCTTTCTTCCTCCTCTTTACTTCCGCCCCCCCCAACCTCATCTACTTCGGCACCACCCACGAAGCCATCCCCCACTCCTCTCGACATTCCAATCACTCAGACCATACTTTCAACTTCCACAATGCCCCCTTCATTCACACCAGGCTCAACAACGAGTAGCTTCCCACTCAACGACTCTCTCAACTCTTCCGGCAATGGCGGAAAAGAGAAGCTCAAGCAGTTTGATATTGACGACATGATACAGCGTCTCCTCGATGTTGGCTATACCGGCAAAGTCAGCAAGTCTCTCTGCCTGAAAAACACAGAGATTACTGCCGTATGCCAAGCAGCAAGAGAGGTCTTCCTTAGCCAACCCACCCTCATCGAGTTGTCACCGCCCGTCAAGATCGTCGGTGACGTTCATGGCCAATATTCTGACCTTATCCGATTGTTTGAAATGTGTGGGTTCCCTCCCTCGGCAAACTATCTTTTCTTGGGGGACTACGTGGATCGAGGCAAACAAAGTCTGGAAACCATCCTCCTCTTGCTGTGCTACAAGATCAAGTATCCCGAGAATTTCTTTCTCTTGCGAGGTAATCACGAATGCGCGAATGTGACACGAGGTGTGTCTTTAGCAAACTCTATCGTTTCGAGCGCTCATTTTGCCACAGTGTACGGCTTTTATGACGAGTGCAAGCGGAGATGTAACATCAAAACGTGGAGAACATTCATAGATGTCTTCAACTGTCTGCCCATCGCAGCCGTCGTCGCTTCAAAAATATTCTGCGTTCACGGTGGCCTTTCACCCTCGCTCCATTCGATGGATGATATCAAGCGTATACAGCGACCCACAGACGTTCCTGACTACGGTCTGCTCAACGATTTACTATGGTCGGATCCTTCGGATACCGCACTAGATTGGGAGGACAATGAACGTGGAGTTAGCTACTGTTTTGGCAAGTCGGTGATTAACGACTTCCTGGTGCGATACGACATGGATTTAATCTGTCGGGCGCACATGGTAGTAGAGGACGGTTATGAGTTTTGGAACGATCGAACACTGGTCACCGTGTTTAGTGCGCCGAATTACTGTGGAGGTCTGTTGGTGTTCTTTTTCCTGAAAAGGGATCTTGCTCATTCATTTGCGTCAGAGTTTGACAATTATGGGGCTTGCATGAGGTTTGCCCTAATTATTCGTGGTGGTCCATCAAAGCTTACGATCCTCGCTACAGCGTGTCCGAAGATTTACTTTGTGCGTTCGAGCTGCTCAAGCCGCTAGACGGTCCTGCACTACGGAAAGAGATGACCAAGGCCAAACGAAAGAGGTAAGGGTGTCCCATGATGCACTGCGCTGTTTGTTTGAATGCCTTGGCAGTCTAATGGCGACGACTCCGTGATAATACTCAATCTCGTTTCAGCCTGAGGCTGTCGAACCTCGGACAATGATGCCCTTTCCGCTGACGACGGATCCCGTCTTTATTTAAGTCGTCTCTCTTCTATGTGCATGACTAGAACGAGACAATTTGGGTACCCATGACCTCCTTTCACCTGGCCCCGTTCCTTGTGCCTGCTTTCGCTCTCCACGTTACCCTACCTGCTCTCATAACTGATATCCCCTCCGGTCCTATTTTGGCACACTCGTTTCGTTGAAGGCACAAGTTTGTAACCTACCCACAATCTCATCTACGCTCATTTTCTCGTTACTTTCGCGTATCCGTACAATGCGGAGCCTACTGGCGTCTTTTTTTTCATGCCTCCATTTTCCCTTCTTCTGGTACATCGAATTCACCATCTTGTCAACTTTATTCCTGGGCTTGATATTTAACACATCGCATATTTTTCTTCCCGTCTGTGAGATAATGATATTGCTACCGTTCGGCATTTCTTGGAAAGGTAAAAATTGGGGTGGCCATCAATCCAAATGCTCATTTGGGTCCAACCTAGAGCATATCATAAACCAGAATTCCGAAAGCACAAAGAATCATGCCGGCTCCTAACAACCCCCCAAATGTCACCGCGACCGTGCCAAAACACAAATCGGAGACGAGTGTGAGGACTATGGTAAGCAGATTGCCAACCGAGGCCACAATGGGACCCCAAATTCCCAATAATATCTGTCAAATGGTCCATCCTTGAGCTCCAAATGGCAGCCATATACAAATAAAACTATGCCCTACCATGGAGCCGGCGCTAAAGACAATGCCCGAGGCTGCTATGCCTGCGATCGCCATCATTGTGCTTGCACTTGGCGGTAGTCGGAAAGTCTCGATCTGGTAGTAGTGTAGGATGGGTATTGGAATCCAGAAAACAAGTAGGGTGCAGAGGCCGATAGCTGCTGTGATCAGATTGGGATGTAGGCCAAATGGTGGTGGGTGTATGATATCGTCCGTGCGAACAATAGCACCAGTCTCTTCGTCTATAGCATCGTCTATATGATCTGAAAGTCGGCGATAATGATCAGATGTGGCGGGCGAATCCAGGTCGGACGGTAATGCAACATATCTCTTGTAGAAAACTTGATAGAGACCGTACAAGATAGACGCGGTGAGAGTCAGCATGTCACCAACGAAAGGAGCGGGGATAGTGGACAGATTCGCCTCAACTAACTGGGGGTGTGTTTGTGAAACGGTGGTCCCGCCGTAGACCACGATAAGAACCCCCAAAGTAGCGATGGTTACCGCAAACAAACGAAGGGCCCCCCATTTTACCCCCAGAAACCTGACACTGAAGAGATAAGCGAAAAATGCGTTTGCGTTCCAAATTGCCGTTACGTCTGTAACCCTGGAGAAGCGTCAGCGAACAGAAAAAGTGACAAGAGAGACATCGTACGATGCCAAGGAAACTGCAACAAACCACAGCATAGCAGGAAGGTTGTAAAATGCTGTGATGCAAATGATCGGTAGGATCAATTTTACCCCAGAGAGACTTGTGGCTGGGGAAGAAGAGGCAGAATTCCAGGCGGACACCTGTGCTGTAAGAGCAAATCTGAGACCGGATAATAAGGGGCGAAGTCCATGCTTCGTCCTGAACAGAATATAGGTCAAATGGATAGGGAAAGACAACAGGAAGGATGAATGGACAACATAGCTAAAAGACCAATTTCAGACGACTGCTGATCTGCATGGTACAGAGGCTTACAAAATGAAATATGGCTGGTCATATCCCAATGTAGTTTGTAGGTACTGGACAAAATGATCAGGCCATCGTGATTGATGAGGAACCATCGCTGACCTGGGCAGTCTGTGACTCTGCGACAAATGCGACGAGAACGACGACAAACAAGACGAACGCAGTTTTTGTGGACGTGCGGCCTTCGTGTGCCATCGACGTTGAGGATAACGAGCGATTAGTTGATGCACGTGACAAAAGTATCCTTACAAACTCGCACTCATGTTAAGGGCTTTGCTCACCTCGAGTCGCCCACTTCTCATGCGGCTTCGCGCTGCAACTACGACTCATCCTCACCGTGTTACTGCTACTGTCCCTACTGTACCACCAGCCTGGTCGTTGACGAGGGGAATGAAAGTCAGGTCGTCTGTCAAGGTTATGTGCGACGGTTGCAGTATCGTCATACGCAAAGGGAGGGTGTATGTTATCTGTTCAAAGGATCCCAAACATAAACAGGTAAGAGACCTCCATCACATCCATGTTGCACTGCTGACTCCCATGAAGCGGCAAGGGTAACCCCAGTCACTGGCCATATTCCTCCGACTGCATATACAAAACTGTTCTTTGATACGACGATAGCTAGAAGAAGGACGTCCCTCCCTTACTTATATTGGTGATTTAATCCACATCTGAAATTCGAATTCGATGTCGTTTTCCGTCTGGATCCCTGCTGGAACCTCAAAGCCCACCCACGCGCAGAGTTCTTCATGAGATGCCCTGTTCCATTCTGTACCACCCAGAACATCAGGGAAAAACGCGTCGCACTTGAATTCCGGGTTATAAATCCGCGTCATGAGGATGCGATCTGCTCGCAACGACGGATCTTTGGAGTGGTGGGATCCCTGTACCAGGGCTTCTTGATAGAGAGAGGACCCTCCGATGATGAACAGACGGTGAACGTTGTTCTGGGACCCGAAAGTGCTCGCTGCATTTTTGAGGTCGGAGAACAGGTGTGTGGCATCGGTTGGAGAGGGTGCTCTAGTGCTCTGTTAGCCAATGAATCTGAGTATACTTGGGATCGGCGCACAGATCATAGTCTTTGTTTTGACTGAGCACGATATTGATCCGCTTCGTCAACGGTCTAAACTTGAGCGGGATACTCTCCCAAGTTTTCCTGCCCATCAACAAAACATTCATCTGGCCAGCGGGCGCATTCGTTGTGGCCCGTTTAAAGTAGGCCAGATCTTTTGGGAGATGCCATGGTATCGTGCCAGTCCAACCGATACCATTTTTCGTTGTTGCGGCGACAATGAGGGTGAGCTGCGACATGAGTGATGGTAATAGAATACTACAGTCGTACTAAGTATCAACCCCAATTCTTCCATTCGCTCCCCGATGGAGGCTTCACTTCAACTTTCGACTTCTTGACCTCGTCCCAGTTTGTGCTCAATGTCGTTCCGCCGCTCTCCTGGAAGCTTTTCATCATCGCACGTCTCGTGTCATCGTCCGCGTCTGCAAAGATCTTTTGGAAAAATGCATTGACTGTGTTGTCGCCGCCAACGTTGGGATCCTCCTCCGCGGTCCTCTCCTTGTCGTTGGTAAGGATGTCTGTCGTGATACCTTCCCAGTTCTTTCTCTTGTGACTGATGGGGATTTCCGATGGCGGCGGCGCGACGAAATCTGCAAGTGCTAAGGAACGCTGCAGCGCTGTAATGCATGGCAAGAGTCAAGACAACATACGATCAGGAGCGTCGCCAACAAGACTCCCCCATCTGCCCTGGACCATTTTGGCGAGTCGAATCTCGACTTTGACCTTGCCCACGGTGTAGCCACTCTTGGAAGGGTCGATCTGACCCCTTAGAGGCTGGAGTGATAAGATTTTGTCTCCATTTTTGTATACAAGCTACTGCTTCTCAGCAAAATATGCGTCGGATGACCAGGTTGGATCTACCTTTCGTGGTTCAAACCGCACAGACACTGTGTCTGGATCAGCCCCTCGGTCGAATACCGAGAGTGTGAGTGTGTCGTCCGTCTCGTAGAACTCGTGTCTGAGGAGGAGGATGAATTACTGCCCGAGGTACGATTACGATGAGGCGTATCCCTTACCTGAGGGTGGCCATGATGAAAGAGGTCACCCCCCCCCCTGTCCCAGAACTTTCCAGTATTGGAATCACGTGAACGATCATCTCTACGACAACGACAATGATTTCGAAAGCCGTCCTCTACTACAATCCAGCGTCCGTCTGGTCGGGAGCCGGTGAGAATTATCCAACTGTATCATCATCATCATCATCATCCTGAAAATGATCTTTTACAGCCCTTCTTGCTCTGTGAGACCACCCGTCCTTCGTTTGATCTGTCTCACCAGCTCCGTACTACAGCCGAGAGAAGGGTTATGGCAAAGACGAGGTTGATCTCCGTGTGGTTGATACTGGTGGGCATGACTAGGATCACTCCCCCGATTGATTTCACCCCACCCCAGCCAGAGGGGAAGAATTCTCGCCAGCCATGCTGCGTTTGAACCCAAAAGGCGAGCGTGTCTTGCAGTCCCTCTGCGTGCCGGTCTGATCGTCTGATAGCCACCATTCCGATTCTGGTCGTTCCTTTGCAAGGCACCCTTGGTGCTGACGTTGAAACCCGTTTCAAGGTCATCGCCGATCCCAAGGTGATCGAGCTTCGTACACACTCTCCCCCATCGTTCACGGCCTTCATACAGACATTGGTCGACTTTCTGGATAGGTCTCGTTCCGCCTCGTCTCGCTCGCATTCAACGTCCACCGCGCCAGCACCATCATTGTCTCCCGCAACAATGGGTTTCGCCTCAACCTCGAGTAAGATCATCGACCTCGTCTATTCTGATGCTGTCACTCCCGAATTATTGCACAACTACAACTCGCGTGACCCACAGTCTCTGCAAGCCTTGGCCGCAACATTAGTTCCCACTCTCAATGCTAGAAGACAAGTACTTGTCACGTACCTTGCGGATTGTGATCGTGAGGTTATCAAGATGTCTGATAGGACAAAGGCGCTCTGGAACGAAAAGAAGCATGAAATTGAAATCTTGCTTCAACAGTTCGCTGTTAGTAGCAGAGAATCTACCGAGGAATACTTTGCTACCGCGAAGCAAACATGGGAACATGCAATTCCGGACGTGTTGGCCAAAGCGAATGAAGAAATCATCGGCCCTTATATCCTTGGTGAGGTCTCTATTACTCCCATGATCCCGAGCTCTAATTCGAACTTGTTTCACAGGTGATCAGATCTCGGTTGCGGATATTCATCTATGTGTTTGGTTGGTACATGTTGTCATTCTCTCAGGCGGGAATCGCACCGACTCGGGAGATGTTGCGTTGATGAAAGTGGAACAGCACATCGGGGTCACTCTGCCAAAGGACTCTCGTTCACAGAACAAACTGGTGGTGTTCTGGAACGCCATGAGGAGGCGGCCAAGCTGGGACAACGTTTTTGCGTCGTAGTTTCGTCAATCGAATCATGTAGGATTATGCCTTGATTATGCACATGGATTAATTGGTTGTTTCGCGGAAACGTTGACACCACGCCAAAGCATTTGTGTTAATTTTCGTTTACTTGGTCGTTCCTTCCCACCGTCTGCAGGCTCGGAGACGCCAGTGATATGACGGGGTCTCCAAGTCTCTTTGGCTCTTCAAGACCATGCCAATCTGCAGAGCAGTACGAATTCTTGTCCGGTTCGGATACCTCAAGCCCAATGCCTCTGGGAGAGCATACGGACAGTTCGCACCCAGATACCCTACAACGGGACCGTTCTTTTTCTGATTCTGCTACTTCATGCACAACACCGACACCCTCACGACCGCTGACACCCTCGCCTTCGTTTTCAACTCGTCGATTTTCCGTTTCTGCCTCAGATGCAGACAGTGAGCCAGCATCGCCGTTGCTTGGAAGAGCCACTGCCTATACCAGTATCCGAGATGGGAGTCGTTGGTGGTGGAATCATTCACGTAGAAGACGGAAACGAGAGGGAAGGATATGGAGAACCTTTAGGAAGAGTGTAAGAAGGGTCGTCCGACATCCCTTGTTCCCTCAACAGCCGATAACTATTGTGAGGTCTTTCATATCCTTTGGACAGACAGTACAATTGCGCTCACTTTCAATTAGATTTTCGCTCTTCTGCTTTTCACAGTCTTCGCGATCTCTCTTACATTGCTACTCATGTACATCCTGAATCCTGACAAGGAACCATTGCCCTGGCAAGCATACTGTGCTATCCCACCGTCATCATCTTACCCTCCGCGTTATCGCACTCCGCTGCCTTATCCGTATCTGAACCCACTCCCGGAATTATTCCCCCCAACGTTTCCTCCAGATGACTTGGATTCCATCCCACCAGCGGGAATATTGTTGGGTGTTTTTTCCATGGACTCCGCGTTGGAGCGTAGGATGCTGATAAGGACTACATGGGCTTCGCATCCTCGTAGCCGGAATGGCGCAGGCGCAGGTGACGATGGACTCGGAACATCGCGAACGGTAGTGCGATTTATTCTCGGCCAGCCTCGGAAAGGCTGGGAGAGGCGTATACAAACCGAAATGGAAAGTGAGTCAAGTTCCAACATACGTAGCTCCTGGTATTAAAAATTGACAACCTTGCGCAGTGTATAATGACATTATCATTTTACCCTGTCCTGAAAACATGAATTCAGGCAAATCATATGCTTACTTTAGCTGGGCTGCTGAAAATGCATGGGTACCCCCTGTCTACACCAATGCTTCGATTCCGGTGCCACACTTTTCTTATTCAGTGCAATCGTCGCCAGCGCCCCAGCCTGCTCCTCATGATTCACATCTCGCTTGGGAGGATTATGCTTCCGGTCACCCTAGGCCCTGGGTCCGGCCCGACTTCGTTGCCAAAGTGGACGACGATACCTTCGTAATGCTGGCGGAACTAGAGTCTAGGATGAGGTTGGAGTTGCATGCTAAAGGGCATGGTCCATATGGTGTCGCAAACAATATGACCGTCACAGCCGAGGCTCTCAGCTCCCCTTCTCTAGAATCAGGCACTGACATGATACTCAAAGAAGCTAGCGTCGTTCAGGACCCCCTGGTTTACTGGGGTTATCTTGTTAAGGATCTCTTCATGGGTGGCGAGGTATACGGCTTGAGTTGGAGCCTCGTTACCTGGGTTTCAAAAGATATAACCGTCAAGGGTCTGACGAAGGGTGCCGAAGACAAACAAACCGCAAAGTGGATGACTCTGCATCCGCAAGCAGCCCAGATTCGATGGGCAAGTGAACGGTGCTGGATATATGATCATCCCCGTGCTGGCACCGTGTAAGTACAATGCCAAAATTCATATTTCGCCGTCTTTTCCGCTCATGCTGCCTTCTAGATACTCGCATGGTTTTTTATTTCCTTCTCATGTTTCGCGAGTCAAGCAGGCTGTCCTATCCTACATCGAGAAGGAGTTTAAGAACAAGTCAATTGATGGTCAGGGTTCGCTGAATATTCCGAATAATCCTACACCATCTTCATGGACTCAATCGAGTGTGTCGACGTTTGGAGTGCGCTACCAACAACCCGTCCAGGATATGACGTTGGTCGAAAGTGTGGAGGCGCTGGTGGAAGGAAGTGACATGTCCAAACTACGT
The DNA here is from genome assembly GCA_038089535.1 of Hemileccinum rubropunctum. Taxonomy (NCBI): domain Eukaryota; kingdom Fungi; phylum Basidiomycota; class Agaricomycetes; order Boletales; family Boletaceae; genus Hemileccinum; species Hemileccinum rubropunctum. The sequence continues at coordinate 193,940 of JBBPLC010000011.1, read as the reverse complement.
GAAGGTTCTGTCATAGGAATCGGTCGCACCAATATTTGCTCATTTTTTTTGTCATTAGGAATGGCGCTCGAGACAGGTTACGCGTGGCGATATAGGGAAGGTCGCGTGAAGCGATACGAGAATCAGCGTGTTGGCGGAACGGTTGTCGTGCATTTCATCAAGAAGCACATGTGGTTTCTGGAAACCGCTCTCGCTTTCCTCGAAGCCGATGATTATTCGGAATCTGAGCTAGAGGGTATTTCTAGCGACGTAACCAAGGGGAGCTTCAACGTCGGATTCTCGGCCGTTTGGACGGACGTGAATGTGTTCAAGCATGTAAATACAAGCCAGCCGTGACATATGACCAAGTGAGCCGGCTCAAACCATCGTTGGGGTGTACACCGGACTTTGTTTATTCGTTAAATTGTTCGGGACTGTACTACATCCACACCTCTTGAATTTTACTTAAGAAAACGGGTAATGATCTATACCAGAGTGATACCAATATCGAAGCACGACATTGAGATGATGATCAATAACCATCCAGCACGACTTGCGGCCCGGGGGATGCACCATCCCCCGAAACAAGAGGGTCGGACGCCTGCAACCGGTTAAGCACAGCTCTTCTAATGGTCCCTTCCCATTGTCTGAACCAGATGCCTTCCCTTAGACCGGCGACTTTAGTCCTTGGATCAGAGAAACCAGTAGATCCCGACGTCCGTGCAATGCTGTCGGCGGGTCCTGCATCTGTAAAAGGATTGTCGAGAGCTTTGGAATCGCTAGCATATTCTGGGGGAGATGGGAGTGACACCTGCTCGATGCGCTTGAGAGCATATGCACCTCCGCACACTCGCCAAATCCCACCACCGCGAGGGTGAAAGCGTCGGAATAACCACAGGAAGGGATATACAAAGGTAATGATCAAAAGAAATTTGATCCATCCGTTCGAGAGTGCACGCGACAGACGATTATGGGATCGAACGGAGATTATTGAGTTCGATGTTTCAAATGAAACTTGGATATCCCCTCTGTAGTGGGTGGAGGTTATGACAGAACGGGTGGCGGCTATGAGAGCATCGAAATTCCAACCGTAAACAACCTACAGAACATTAGCTAGCGAACAAGTCGGGATGAAAGCAATCGACAGACTTTATGGTACTCGAATTCTTTGAAGAACCTGGGACTGGAACAGTAGTCATCCGCCCACTGGCGAAGCGTCCATGACGATTTCAAGACACTGTTGTCATGCATGATGTGTGGCTGATCCTCTCTATATGCATAATCGCTGCTGATCCAGGGAGGAAAGCCTCTGGAGTCCCGTTCGCTGTCCCATGCTTTCGCAGCCTTTAGCTCCGCCTTATTGGCCTTGCGTCCGTCACCGCCGACGCCGACTTGGTGGAACATACGGCCACGGTACGCAGGGGCGGAGTCTCCTACGGACCAATGTGTGGGGTCGCCAAGGATGTGCTGACCAACGTCTATCATAAAATCAAAATCGACGATTCTTTCTGTGTAATGTTCGGTCCTCAGGCCAGAGTGATCCCCATGGCGTGAGCGGACGAAGCGAGTATGGGTTTCGTCGTGCGACCCCCGACAATGCAAGAACATTTGAGGCGGGGTGATTGCCTGAGAGAGTAGGAAGCGATAGAGCGCTTCGCCTTTCGCGATGTGAGTACATTGCGGAAGAATGACAGAGGTATTGACGAACCATCTTCATTCAAGTGAGGGTCATGAGAGACTACGTCGCCAGTTCCCGAGATGAAGTAGGAGGCATCGTAGGGTGCAAACTCTGGAGGATCTTCGCCGCCGGGTGCAGCGAATGTTTCAGCGCTCTGCTGAAATGTGGGTGGAGGAGGAGTGTTGTGGTAGTAGGACTCGGTCATGGATGACACTTTGAACCGCACAGCCTTTGACGTTCCAGAACGGCCATCAACGGGGACGCATGGGAGACTCGTCTCGGGTACAGCGCAGCCGACGGGCAGGCCAGCGCAGGCCGCTCTTTCAGGTTCTGTCCTCAACGCCCAGCGACGTTTAATTCAAGTTAAGCGCAATCCTTGCCTTACCAAGTGCTTGAGTTGCAACTCGCCGCTAGAATGTTCGTCTAACCTCGTTCACTCCACAAAACGACTGGGTGAGAGTCTTCATCATCATTTGGGACCCTTCCCGACTCGAATTCGATCAGGTCCATTACCAACTTTTGCACGTCCAACGTCCTCCCGAGGCTACTTGTGAGACTCTTTTCCGTTTTCTTTACCGGCCGTTCGCTTTTCTGCTCAGGTCGTTTTCTGCTGGATTTTGCTTCAGTCTCATATTCCTCTTGTTGCACGCGTCGTACGAATTACATGTCCTCAACGCCGGCTGTTGACACCCCCGTTTCTCTCGCATCCTCGCCGTCTTATAACGCGCCGTCACCATCACCCTACATTTCTTCTTCGCCTGCCCTCGGTGCGAATACTGTCACCTCAGTTACTTTGGTGACCACATCACCCACCTCATTCATCTCTGTTCCTGTAACAACGTCGGCTTTGTCGAAGCAATCCCAACAATCATTTTCGTGCGTTCACAGTTACCTTCTGTGGTTCCTCCGCATGAACCACTCCCAGTGCTTCGCAAACCCCCATGTCCGTGACAACTGTGGCTACTACCGCAGCGACGACATCCGCAAGTCTGTCCGTCCCATCATCTGCCGTTCCCTCTACTTCCGCAAATGCTTCATCAGCCTCATCCGCATCATCCGCAACAACTGCATCGAGCAGTGACGATCGGTCAACGACGTCCGCTCCGAAAAGCTCTGTCCAGCCAACGACACCTCCAACAACGACAGCTTCGACCACCATCCAATCGTCATCCTTGGCATCGTCCCCCCTTACCACTTCCAAGCTTAGCGTGACCGCTTCTCCAACTTCGATATCCATTGCCACTTCCAATACGCCATTTACCACCACATCTTCACCCTTGTCTTCCGCTTCGGCACCCCAAAATCCTTCTGACATACCACTGTATGAGTTTGTGCCAGACGCCTAGTTCGAGTGTCACTCAACGATATTCGTAGAACGACGGTGTTAGAAAGTACCACAATCTTCCTAACAAGCACGAATAGCCAGGGGCAGGTGGTAACGAGCGTACCTCCTGTGGTCACCGAGGTAATCACCACCACAGGAAGTGGTGGAATAGCCACCACAGTGACGCAAGCTATCGTCAATCCGACACTTGCTTCCAACGATACTACTACTGGAGGATCATCGTAAAACTTCATTTTGGCTCCTCGCACATGTTCTGAACCACAGCTGCAGATTTTTTGCCGACACAGGCGCTGTAGTTGGTGTCTTCGTCGTCGCCGGTCTCGCTACCGCCTCTATCATGATGTGGATATTATTTGCTATACGCCGCCGCCAGCGTATGAGACGATTTGAACAAGATAGCGTGATTGAAGCTGCTGTCGCCGCTGCGGGTTTCAATCGAGCACCTTTGGATGACGATGACGAGGGTGATAGCCCAGCATCTCCACACGCCCAGCGTCAATTTTCATCTGGGATGGATCAACGAGCGAGCCTCCTTGGTTCCCTACTAACTTCTGCTCGACTCTCAGATGTGCCTGATGATCCCGCAAGGGACGGCGCCAATTCACACCCGGGGCGCTCTGTGGAACACCGCACGAGTAGCCACCCAGAAGGATACGCACCAGCACGTACGATGAGTCCTCTGCCTCGTGCAGGGCAGTGCGACGAAATTGGTTCTTCTCGTGACCGCAAAAGCTCGTACGGCCACACACCCACGTATAGCGCGGGTAGTTTCGAACCTCTCCTAGCGAATTATGCGCAGAACATGGCGGACCAAGACACTTCCGCTGTAGAACCGCCACCGAATCATTCCTCCCAACCTCCAGGCGGTGGTTTGGGAACCAGTAGATATTCCTCAGATGGAAGTCCTGAGGATGCATTGAGACCTAGCTTGAAAAGACAGAGTTCGTCTGATAGCTCTGTCCTTCGAGATGACGATGTCTACGCTCACTATGTACTAATGGCAAGTATTCGCCACCTTCCATCGTGGTATGCTAAGCTTCATTAATATTCGCAGGTTCGGAACGTACCTGATGATCAAAGTCAACACTCAGCGTAATTAATCCCCATCTTTGGGCGTTTATTTATGTTGCTACAATGCTAGGCATTTTCGAGCCCCAAAATTGCACCATTTCCACCTGGGACGCCGCACCCTCACATGCTACTTAGACACCACGTAACGCATCTCCGTCTTCATAACTACCATTGTCAAATCAATTCTGCAACATGTATATCATTCTCACGGACACCAATTGGACTTCTCATGGATGATGCTTATAGCTACTGAATTCCATTTTTTTATACCTTAGTTCCGCTCACCACATGTCTTTCATCGCCTAGGCCTTTATTGCTCCAGAATTATACCAGGTCACGGTCTCACAATCCCCACGGGGTAATCCATCTTACGCACATAAGATAAGTTTGCCGTCCCTAACGAATTCTTTCCTTCCCTCCACCTCGTCATTCATATGTCTTCGCGACCCAAGGTAACCAAAGTCACTGAATACGGCAATTCAGCGTCATTTTGGGTGGAGTATCCATCCGGGCTTATCGATCTTTCCCGGACGGTACATCCACGAGAGGGGGAATCTCAGCCCCCGCAGCTACAATCATCTCAGCTCGATATACCCGTAAATGGCGACCGCATTGTTAGAATCAACAAAGCTACGACCGCGGCTGTCATCATCGACATGCAGAAGTCAGTTGTCGACTTTCATCGCCCTCTGCGTGGTTGTTGACTGCCAGGTTATCTGCATCTAGCTTTTTCTTGCATCCAGAGATCAGAACCCACACCACTGGATTGAACTGCGTTCCTCCACTTCGAGAGCTACTGTTTGCTCTCAGGCAGCAAGGCGTGAAGATCCTTTGGGTGTGAGCGATTTCGTATTTGTTTACATGTCAAACCACAAACCACATGGTGCCTAGTAACTGGGGTCTTACACAGTATGAACTCGAGACCATTCCCCCATCTCTGATCCGTGGCTTCGCCAAAAATGGCCGTGGTGGTTTTGGTTCTGAAATGCCAAAAGATTTTGGTAGACTGTTGATGAGGGATGAATACAACTCTGAACTCTATGGACCCCTACAGGAAGATTACTTGCTTGGGAAGGCAGCGGGGACCGATGTCTGGATTCACAAGAACAGGTAGGGCTACTTGGCTATATGCCAAAGTACATCGATTCCACAATCACTGGATTTTTTTTTTGGTTTCAGGATGAGCGGGCTGTGGGGATACCAGAGTGCATTAGACCTATATCTTCAGGAAAATGGCATCACAACACTCTTGTTCGGTGGTGTCAACACGGACCAGGTAGTTTATAATTTGATGTTCATTAATCATTCCACGAACTGATATTCCTGCCATTGATAGTGCGTCGGAGGCACGCTCGTTGATGCATACTTTCGTGGATACGATTGCATCTTAGTTAGCGACATCACAGCAACCACATCACCTGCTGGGGGGTTAGAGAATGTCTTTTACAATGCCGCTAACGTGAGCGTAACTTATGGTCCCAGTTGATTCTTGGCTCATCTACAATTGAATAATAGTCTTATGGATTTCTGACGGACACCACGAGGATTGTAAAGGCTACCACAGATTCACATACCTGAAGAGCGCGTCTGCGTTGCATTTTAGTTATACGCACGAATCAATCGTTGAGTCACGTACATGGACCAAGGTCCTCTTCAAAAAGAGCGCCTTTGCTGTCCCCAACTGTGCATTGGTCGGGTGATCGAGCGTAGATGCGGCGCTTGAGGTACTACATGCCTGAGAATCCGTTTGAGAGTGATCAGATCCGGACGACGGGGGCGTCAACAATTGCAGCTGTTGCGAGAGTTTTGATGATTTATGTTTCGCATCTGCCACCAAAGTAGGCGGAGAGAAACTTTTTAGTGTATACGAGGATGAACTTGGGAATGCATTGGGGGCAAAAGAGACAAAAGACGTTGGGCTATGGCGCATTGCAGCAGCTTCAGTGATATCCCTAGGACGAGACGGCGACCTCCGACGCAGTGGGCGTGGCGGGGGGATAATGGATGGCGTCCAGATGGGCGTAGCGTGCATCATAGTTGCATCATTCTCCGGCTCCACCGGAGGTAGGCTAGGCGGGTATATCGATGGCGTGGACGGAGCTAGCGATGGAACTGGTGAATCAGTTCGTGGGATTTCTTCGATGGTCAATCCTGTTGAATCTCTTGCAGTGCGGCGTACACCGATCGTGCGCATTGTAGGTGGATCATGAGGCCCTTCCTCGAGCCCCTGATCACCATCACCCCCAGGAAACGTGATGGTCTTGGACATTCTGTCGCGTGTTCGCCGTCGGAGCCGACGCCTCCACACAATACACAAGCAAGCGACGATGGCTGTGGAGAAGATAGCAATGGCCACAGAACCACCGACGACGGCGCCATGATCATTGGAAAGGCTAGCAAAAGCCACATTAAGCGCAGGTTAACGGTTAACAAACATGGATACTTGCGAACTACTACTCAAAGGTGACCCTTGTTGCGTGCCAGTGTATGTTGCGCCCCCTGTCGATGTAGACAACGGTTCTGTGACAGTTCTGCTTGCACTCGGGGTAACGGAGACTAGGGAACTGGTTTGCGTGGGTCCGACAATTGTGCTTGTCTGTGCGGAGAATGCAGAAGTCGCTGGATAGAGGGAGATGTAGGAAGCAAACGAAGAATGTTGCGCTAGATCGCCGCTACTAGTTTCCGTGGTTGTAGCACCCACCAGGGAGCTGGACATCGATTGCACTGAAGAATCTGAACTGAGGGATGTGGTACTGAGGGGAAGAGAATCTGTTTGGTTGGCATACGTTGCTGTCGAGGAGCTTTTTTCCCCGAACATGAAATAATGTATATGGGTTTTCAATGACATGAGAATACATGAAGCGCAATACACACTCACGACACTGGTGAAGTACTACATATGATGTTCGCAGTAGACAATGTGGTTACTGTGACTGAGGGTGGGACAGTAGACGAAGCGCATGACACCAAAAGAGACACAGTGGACAAAGGTGAGGATGATGTACTCGCTGTCGTTGACGTAGACAGCGATGGGGGAGGTGACTCGATATTTGTGGGGACGCTGTCCATCTCTTGGAGCTAGTAACGGAGATGTTCAGGTGGGCCATGTCAAGCTTGATCCTTTTTATCGATGGCAGGCCATGTCCCCACCAAAGGGGATGCACGAGGAGCAGGCGGACGTAGGCGATTGAAATATTGAACTCCCCATTGGGTTGCAGAGGCAGTTATGGCCGAGAGGACAGCAAATCAAAGTCATCTGGCAGACCCGTGAAGGCAAGCACCATGCAGAGGGCTACTGCTTCCGAGTCCACATGGTACTGACCAACTGCAGATAAGCAGGTGTATAATGATATTCAAGGACCACGCGCTGGACTAGACAAAACGTTTATGTTTAGCATGTAGATAAAGTATCTGAAGGAAACAGAATGGATGCGTATGAAACAGTGCGTGCCAAATGGAAAATCGAGCAACATCCGTGGACCGGTATGTGAGAAAGGGTATGGAAAGAATGCAAGGATGAAACAAGTATGGACAAGGTGGTTTGTGAAACATACCTCAGGCAACGACTGCGAGAGAGGTAGACACGTCCCACTAGCAACATTTACCTGATGGCATCCAGTTCCTCAGTCGAATTTTATCCGTTCGCCTTCTTCGAGTTCCACTCAGACTCCCGAAGCTGAGATGACTGGAGCTCGTTACTCTCCGGAGTGCCCGATCCCCATAACTGACGCCACTGCCCGCCTTTTCCGGATCAAGAACACCCGATTCTATGGACAAGAGAATGGATCGTGCAGCAAGTAAGAATGGTGCCTCCACGTTATCCCCCGTCAAGGAGGACGCTTCAAGAAAGTGAACACCTGCACAACCAGATAAATCAACAGAGCTAGCTTGGGAGAATCAACGGTTACCGTTCTCAGCTGCCCATCTGCTGGCTTCCGACCATTCCACCTCTCGATCTTCTTCTCGGTCTGATTTGTTTCCGACTAAAACAGCGACAAGATGCGGACTGGCTAATGTCCTCGCGTCGGCGAGCCACTTGGATAAGTTGAGGAACGTTTCACGGCTACAAAAACAACTGAGTTTGAACATGCAGGAAAGAAGCTCGGAGAGACTGACTTGGTGATGTCATAAACGAGGATCACGCCGGCAGCACCACGGTAGTAGCTACGCGTGACTGACCTAGTTGCAACGTTTATTGAAGATAGGGTTCGAACAGCACGGGCCCACGAACCGGAAACGCTCCTGCCCAGCTGTGTCCCATAGCTGAACAGTCCGGGTACTGAGTGTTGGGTTTGGAGAATCAGGCGTGAGTGCTAACCTGAAGTTTGATTCTCTTCTCGCCCAACTTGACAGTTCGACTGGAAAACTCTACGCCAATAGTATGTTGCGAATGATCCTTGACTGTGTAAAGCGTCAGACGTAGCTACCAAAAGAGTGCGACAATACGGACAAGCATTGTGCGTAAAATGATGAAGAAGACAGGATTTACCGGTCCCAGCTTCACCTAGGAGAGAGAACTGTTGAGCATGGGGGGACCGAGAAGTGTTATCTACCAACCTATGATGATGTATTTCATTAGGAAATCTAGGGAGTGGTGAGTGGCATTGAGGACGACGGCGGGGCTGACGAACCATAAGTTTCGAGGAGCTCTGTTGCATCCACATCGTATTCATCCAACGCCATCGAGGGGGGTGAGTGTCTGGGGCCAAGTTGTATATTATTCCCACGATATCTACCAGCCCTTCCAAGGGATCCAAATGTCGACGACCGTTTCACCGCCCGAGTCGACTACGTAGTACCAAGGATGACCAGCAGCAATCAAGCACGCATGCTGACCAACAATTTGAATCATCTCTCCAATTCTTAACCTCTCCTTGGAACCTGGCATCTGCTCCAACGTTCCGTGTTCTTGTGAGATCCTTCCAAGTCTCCACGTCTTGCCAACAACCTCCCCGAATCCAGGTATCCGTCCAGTGTCCTTGCTCATCGCGATTGCACCCGCGTCGCACATCGCTTCGTCCAAGCCTTCCTTTCCCCTCCCCGGATAATATGATATGACCGTCGCAAGCACACGCTGCGAAATTCTCGGCCGGTCGATCAGTGTCGTGTGAAGCTGCTGAAGGTCTAGCATAGGGTAATTGCCTAGTGTAGGGTGCATGTTTTTAGTCTCGACAGCTCGCACCCTTTGAATTAACCTACCCGCGTGCAACTCAAGAATGCCATGCAGCTGAGAGGTGACTTTGGCTTTCGCTGAAGCACTGTGCGCAGCGGGTGTCGAGCCCACAGACAGTATGAATGGTTCGTTGCGTGATACGCGTTGAGGTAGGTCCGCGAGAACTTCCAGGGCCATGGCCGCAGCATCATTGACAAGTCGTACTTCTCCTGTTAAGTAGGTCTCTGCCTGTTCAACAGACGTAGATCCGTACGAATCCCCCGCGTGGCTATAAAATCCGTAGACGGAAATTACAGAAGACAAAAAAACCGTCTTGATGAACGGTTTAAACGATTCGGGCTCGGGAGATGTACCCGCACGTCTTTGAGTGGCAGTTGAGTTGAAACTGACTCAAGCGCAGTAACTTGAGTGATGCAAACATACTTTTGACCCCCATCTATCTTGATGAATGCAGACCACTGCTTTCGTCTTGCTCGCTGTTTCTCGTATTCTTCAAGAAATTTGACTTGTTCTAGGTTATCCACGAAAATACGGACTGTTCCGCCATACTTGCTCATTTCCTCGTCGAGTGCGCACAAGTCATCGAGCTTGTTTAAGCCTACAGGAAGACCATAGAGCAGCTCGTGGGGTGTCAGGTATGTAAAACAAAGAAAAATAAAGACATCACTGACATCCTTGACTGTCCCATCAGCAACTAATCCGCCTCTTACCACCTCCCAGGCTTCCATCAAGGTGGAGACAATGACAGCGCTCGTCTTACCAACTTCAGAAACAAGCTGCAGTCTTGTCCCCTCAACTGTCTACACCATATTCAGAACGACTTGCTCGTCCTCGGGTGACGATGTAAATCTACCTTGTGCGTTTTGAGGTGAGCCCTAAGACTCGCACCCCAGTCCTCTGCATTCTGGTGCATCTTCGCACAGTTGTCTTTGAAAGCGGCGCGATCGACGATCAACGCTGGAGTACGCAGTTCGTTGAGAGATTTTCCAACAAATTCCTTGACCAGAACATCTTTGTTGGGCGTCAGGAGTTGCCATGGGGTATGTGTTTGCTTGATGCTTTCCATAACTTCGGGAGGGTCCCAGACTCAGGCTCACGTATCGCACTATTTATGCATGATCTGTTATATCCATCAGCAGTCCGCATAAGACGGGCCGCACTCCCGCGTATCGTTAATGTCGACACATGCCAGTGGTGGAATCTGTATCAGGTGCCTCGCCGAAAATTCCCTACTTAAGATAGTATGACTTGTGCCCAGCTGTTCCTCGACACACTATGACCGGACAACCAATTGACCCAGAGATTCTTCCCCGTCTCGATCCGGAGTATGTAGAGTTTCACAACAAGTACATCGCGCATCTCCCTGCTCCCCATACTTTGCCATGGGATCCAAATATTCGTAACAGAGAGGCGGTACCAGGGGCTGCAGACATACTGAAGGTTGGAAGCGTTAAAGATTACGACCTCAGCAAGACCAGGGTTCGTGTCTTCACCCCAGAGGGACTTGCGCCGGAAAGTGGATGGCCAGTGTATTGTTGGTACCACGGAGGTCAGTCTTTGTTGCAACAGTGGCCTAATGATGTAGTGCTTACGTGGGGGACAGGTGGCTGGACACTAGGAAGCATCAATGCAGAAAATGCGTTTTGTTCCCGAATTTGCAAAGGTAAGTGCTGTACTCGTCTGATTGAGAAGCTACCTGAAGCATAATTTGAACAGGAGCTAAATGTGTAGTCGCTACCGTCGACTACCGTCTTGCCCCGGAGCACCCGTACCCCGCGGCAGTCGAAGACTCTCTTGAAACACTTCAATGGGTTTATGAGAAGGGTCCGTCCCTCCTGGGTATCAATCCCGCTCTTATCGCACTCGGGGGCTCATCAGCGTAGGTAAACGTTCTACCTATCAGGCTCATACTGAGCGAGTGCACAGGGGTGGCAACCTTGCAGCCATCATAGCTATGAAAGCTGCTCAGCTCAGCCCTCCCATCCCCATCGTGCATGCTCAGATGATTGTCCCGGTTACAGATAACACTGCACAGCCCACTGGAGATCCCTATCGATCTTGGAAAGAGTGTGCGAACACTGTTTGGCTCAGTGTTGGCCGCATGACCTGGTTCCGGGACTTCTATGTGCCAAACGAGGCCGACAGGACAAAATGGGACTGTTCCCCTATTTTTGCCCCAGATGAATTGCTGGCGAAGACGCCATCCACATGGGTTGCTGTCATGGAACTCGATATTCTCAGGGATGAAGGTCTGGCGTATGCAGAGAAATTGAGTAAAGTTGGAGTCTCTGTTACTCATAAGGTGTATGAGAAGGCTCCGCATCAAATCCTCGCCATGGACGGTAGGTTATGTCTTATTCTCGATACAACTATAACTTACTCCAATCACATCCATGTGCCTTGGGTTTCACAGGGTTAGTGGTGATTATCCATGATAATAAATTTTGCTGATGATCCGCATTGAACAGTGTTCTTGCCATTGGCCGAGAGTTAGTGGCGGATGCAACCAGAAACTTGGCAGAAGTCTTCGGGACGCTCGAACTGTAGTGTTAATTTCCGTCGGAAGTTTGATGCAACAATGAAACTGCAAATACAGTATCATTCAAGCAATGTATAGTCCGATCAAGTGTTTGCGTAGTACAAAATGTGCTCAAGCAGCTGCGATAGCCTCTATCTCGACATCAAAGTCGTTTGGGAGTTTTCCAGCTTGAATGCAGGTGCGAGCTGGCCTAGGTTCTGGGACAATCTACGCATGCGGTGTGAGATTTTTATAATACAAGATCCTGACAAGCATACCTGGGTATAGGTTTCGTTCACTTTATCAAAATCGCCCATGTCCTTCAAGTAGATATTGACCTTAACGACCTTGTCCCAGGAGGAGTTGGCGGCATTAAGCACGTCAGTAAGATTGCTCAGGCATTGTTTCTGTTCAATTTGTAGAAGTGATCCTCTCGAATTTGGGAAATGTCCAACATACAGTGTGAGCTTGAATGTCTCCCGGCACGGGATTCCCTTCTTTGTTCACGGGGACCTGTCCACTGAGGAAGATGAGTCCGGACACCTTCACAGCATGGGCTGTTTATTCCAGAATCAAGCGATGAGCAGCTTCGAGGAGAATAACATACGCACAGTAAAGTGCCTTCTGGGGTCGTTCCAAACTATTAATCTTTTGGATGGAAGCCATAGCGCAAATGGGAAGTCGCTAGTCAGAGTAGTTCTGGCAACGCGCTAGACAGAACTTGTCCCGCACTGATGTCCACCTTATCTATCTCGAATTTCGACGCTATTATCTCTGGGACACTTGCGACTGGCCACCTTTGTCTCCGAGGTTTTGTCCCTGTGATGCCACCAAAATATCGCAACCCGGAGCAAATGATCAATCAACCTCTGATGCGGAGTTCATGGGACTCCGTTCCGGCGACGCGAGTGGAGCCTGCAGTATACCACGAGATCAGTGACCATGAGGTCTGAAAGAAGGTACACAGATAAGCGTACTGGAATAGCGACAGACAACTAAACGGTATATTTGGGGGCAAGTGCCTCAGGTATTGAAGCAGAGCTCTCACCCACGAGTGACTGTCCGAAGATTGTACAACCTTTGTCCCAGTGGGAAACGAAATGTGCCAAGGAAACTGTGGTAGTCCCAGTGGGAGCAAAACAGGCGTCAGGCGATCCTACTTCAAGAATCGATCTGCTATTTTGGAATCACAAGACAATCTACGGGAACGCTTTCATTGAGGGAGAATAATAGTACAACAGGAACAAGAATTAATTATAAACCTGCCTGTGCACCATCCCGTACAAGGTATGTACAGGCAAAACTTTTTGAAGGTGTATCCTGCAGCTCAGAAAAATTAATAAAACCCGTTTTCGGAAAGGTGTAGTCTGCAATGCATCAGATATTAGGTTAGCGTTGCAAGCGAATTTATTGGTGAGCCATCATGATAGCGTCGGATATGAACGCGGCAGAAACTTGGCGCCCCCCAAACCACCGCCCATTCAATCCTTGGATGGCATTCTTTGCAGAATCGATGGCGTTGAACTTCAGGTATATCTCGCCCTGCTTTCATGGTGAGGTCGATATGCTAATCACGGAAAAATATACTGACCTGGCTGTCCTTCTCGACCTTGATAGCATCGACCTTGCCATACTTATCTTCACATTCACCTTTGACATCGTCAGCAAGATCCCTATCCCAATCACGCTCTGTTTCTCTGCAAAGGTGTCAGTAGGGTTGCAATCATAGAATGAACAGGATGGATGCTAACTCTTCTGGATCAAACATGTTTTTGAGTAAAACAGAGCGCGATTGCATGGCCTGAGGAATGTTTGGCTTTGTCCTATAATTTTAATCAGTATAAGCTGAGGAGTAGCAAAGAATCAGTCATACACGGGCAGGGGCTTGGGCGTCGGCTCAATTCTAGCAAGTTTCTGCATTAGTGCCTGACGTGATGCTGCGTTCAAATTACCGCCTTAGAACGCGATAATAAATATCTCATCATTGCATATCGGATCGCGGGAAGGCTTACCGCCAGATTCATCCAAAGAATCTTGCTGAGTGTATTTCACTGTCCCCTTCTCATGTACAGTGTTTACTCGCAGCTGGACAATAATGAGTGGAGCCGAAGGAAAAACCACAAGTAAACACGAACCGTTCTACCCGCAAGTTCAAATCCTTCCATCTGCTCCAACGCCATCTTCGCATCATCCGCCCTTTTGTACCTGTTAGTAACTGTAAGTAGAAGTCGCATAGTTTTCAGAGGGAGTGCATACTGCACGAATGCATAACCCTTGCTTCTGCCAGTCATCGGATCCCTGTGCAGATCAACAAATTCCAGTTCACCAAAAGGCTCAAAGACCTGTTTGATATCGGATTCCGTGAGGTTGAAATGTAAAGAACCGACATATAATCTGTAAAATGGCCCGTGTCAGCCATCTTGCATACATTTGACCAAGAAAAGTGACCCACTGCATTGCCCCGTGGGAAGCGTTGACACCGGGTGGCAGATTAAGATTTCTGCAATACAGTGTAAGCCAAATACAATAAGCAAACATGAACCTGACCCGTCTCCTGGGTGAAGCCTATTCCTTTCTGATTCAGTCAACTGGACCACGATAGGTAAACCCATTACAACTGTGCCACTCAAGGCAATGGCCTTCTCGACTAGATCTACGGAACGGAATTCCACGTAACCGATGCTGGAAATTGATGAATAATGCATCACGACAAATAGAAACACATTGCTCACCCTTTAGACCGGCGAGAAAGCCTATCGGTAACGATACGAGCATCCATAACAGTCCCTTCACCCAGTTTGTCTTCAAAGAAGTACCCAAGGTCACGCGCCGTGAGACGAGCGGCAAGCTGAGAAACAAAGACAGACCGAGCTTCAGAATCGTCTTCCTTAGGCTCATCGGGGTTGTAATCTTCAATAGGAGGATCGTATTTCGGGGAACTACGTCTGACAGGGTTGGGATAAGAGTGAAGTATGAGAAAAACGAGAAACCTACGGGACAGGTGGGCTTCGTCTTAAAGAGTGCTTGTCAAATTCATCATCCTCGAGTGGTGTATCGTCGACGGGGAGTGGCTTTGCCTCACGACGTTCTCTGTCACGTCGAAGCCGTGGCAGATCATCGAACTCATCACGGGCCCTCCTGTCGTCGTACCTGCGATCACGTGAGCGATCTCTGCGGTCAGCAGTCCTGCTTTGAGGACTATCCTTCGGTTGGCCTGTAGTTGAACCATCGGTTTCGTCATGTCTCTTTCGTTTGGATCGCTCCTCCTGGTCTCTTAGTTCTGGAGACTCTTCGCCTTCGTCTCTCTTTCGGCGTCGCTCTCTCTCGTCACGGTCTCGGTGACGGCCTTCGCCTCCCTCCCGCCTGTCACCACCGCGGTGGCGGCGTTCTCTATCCCGTTCTTTGTCTCTCTCTCGCTCTCTGTCCCTGTGGGACCTCTCGCGGGATCTGCTTCGTCTATCCCGGTCTCGGTAATCCCTTTCACGACTTCGCCTACGTTTGTCTTCGCTGTCTCTGTCTCTTTCTTTTCGTCGATCTCGCCGGTCCCGTGAGTGCGACCGGTGGGACCGCCTGGTGCGATGGGTGTCAACTGAATGATTGCGTGAACTGGGGCAGCAAGGTGAGCAAACCCTGTCGAATATGAAAATGACTGAGAAACGGACGATTTCCTGCTTGGGGACACGTCAAAGTCCATGCCGTTGGCAGACATGGCAGTTCTTTCTGGTAGCTTCCGCTGGTTCGAGTGCTAAACGATTCAAGAGGGAATGATATAAACACGCGAAAACTTCGTTTCCCAGCGTTCTTATGCACAGCCACTGCGCGCTCACAGTGCAGTAACATGCCAGTGGCTACTAAACACTACAGGAGTTTAGCCAGCCTGGCCCTGACTCGCTTCTCTGCCTGGACGAGTTCCATCTCCTCGGAGCGTCTATACAGCTCGTTCAAAGGATTGGCACTACCTTCCTTCTCTAGGTCGTCCTCGATCAAGCTGAAAGCTTCACAAAATTTCCTGTTGAGAATCTATAGTAGACTTGATCAGGATCCATGGCCTCAATGCTCGGACAATTAACGCGCCTGTCCATGCAAAATTTCCGCCAAGTGTTTCCGTATCGCTTTCCCATCAAGAGCCAGCGCACCACTTAGTTGCCCGTATTGCGATACGACGGAATGATGTTTGAGCTACTCCCCGAATAGTTGGTAAAGATATCAGGCATTGAATGCAATTGGTGAGTCCACGTGCCTGCTCGACAAAACCATCATCGGCCGCCCGCTCAAATATCTCTGCAGGTTCTTTGGACATCCACCTAATCCCTTGAGGCTTGAGCACTCTCGAACAAACCCAAGCAGTGGGGACCCACATTTCATAGCAGAGGGCTTCATCTGAACACCCAGCATCCTTGAGAATACTGAAGGCCTCTCTGAACGAACAAATCTCAGTTAAGAATCGCTCATAGAGATTTCCGCTCTCACCTAAACAAAACGATTATGTTGGGCCACAGCGCCTGTTCCGCAAAGAGGTCCATCGCAGTCTCTTCCCGCACAGAGGATGCGATAGCACCTTGCTTCGTTGCACCGATACCTCGAGAAAGTGCGAGCGCATATGCCCAACCGTCTCCACTTCCGTCTTGCTCGACCGATACAAAGCACGGGAACCCCCTACCGTTTTCATATAACGAGCGGACCGAAGAACCAATCATACTAAGTACTCCGTCAATCATCATATATCGGAAATATTGGAACATGTGCAGCTACCGCGGAGCAACCATGACCACATTCTGGCTCTTTTGAAATTTGAGGAGATCGAAGAAAACGTTATATCCGCTAGCAACGACGACGGTTGCGTTGGGCTTCATTTTCGCAGAGAATTGGTTGTTGAATACACGAGGTTGCACCTGATCGGGAATAAGAATGAATAGCACTTGAAGTTATTTGAGAATTCAGATATCAGTACAATATAACAATCAGTATTGGAAACCAGACCATCTGCAACTTCAGCAGCCTTTTCAAAATCGTGCTCGACTGTGAAACCTTTCGCCCTTGCAGCATCAGCATATGAATCCACACGGTTGGCAATTAGAATTTGCTCGTTAGGAATTCCTGAATCGCGCAAATTTTGCGCTTGTGCAGATCCTTGGTTACCAAAACTTGACGACGCCATTAGTCTTGCTCGCTGAATGAATCCGATAATCTTTACCCTAGGAAGACGACCTTCTTGTTGGTCAAGACACTCAGATCGGCATCCGAGTCATAGTAACTATTTTGTATCAACGTTTGTCCGTGCGTAGAAAACGGGTTACTTACATCTTGGCTTGTGGCATAATGGTGGAAAACTTGAGAGTGTACAATGTTCAAGGACGGAGACTGGACGCATTTATACCGTGGAGTTTCGACCCGAACGTCCAGCACTGCGTGTCTACGGTCCACGGTCACGTTCACAAGGAATGCATCCAAAAAAAATCCGGGAATAGCAACTGTGAGATTATAGCGAGTCATGAGGTATTGTCTGACATTATACCTGAGCACGGTCCGGATGCATCGCACCGGCGGGCACCGAAGCAGAGATCCTGTCGTTGAAGCAAGAGATAGAGACAGCCAAAACCCATAGCAGAGTGGTTGGCATACTCGGCGGACACGCCTGAGAAACTGTGCACCAGGTGGGTACCTTTTCATTACAGAGGTAGTTCGGTGCTAGGTAAGTGGTTCAGAAGCGATTATCGTTAGCACAGGCCAGTGTTGTATGCACCTTTGACACCTACGATAGGAGTTTGAGCGTAGGGTACAAGGTCTGCATACCTGAGGTTGGCTGTACCGCTCTGGACGAGTCCGACAGATCGCTTGGTTCCATTTTCCTTGTCAGAGCCCATGACATACTGGTGGGTGACATGCGAGAAACCTTATTCGCGAAATGCTTACATACCAGCAATTGTTGTCATTGGTGAATAGTGTCTGTAGTTGCTCAATACGTACCAAACCGAATCTCATACAACTCGGCCTGAGTCGATGGCGTTAGAAGTCGCCATGCATGAGAGGATGATCAACCTGATCGTGTTACCTCTAAGTTATCAAGATCATCATGTTGGACCGAATTGCCCTCAGAGTTGTGCACTATCACGATACACCGCAGTGTTTTGAGCTTCAAGGTGCGCAGGGGGTATGCAAGTTCAAGGTATAGATATTCAACTTGATGAATACACTCGCCCACATCCTCGCACTTATCTCTAATGATATTCGTAATCAGCACTGTACGGATTCTGATATTATATTACCACGATTTCTGATCCATTGGCTCAGTATTGGCGTCTCATAAGGCACTGTATGTAAGTGGAGGCTGAGATCCGGTGTAGCTCAGATGTTTGAGCATTTTTCGCAATTAGATCTTCCACCCGATCTCTGATTAATGTACATACATGTTCCGCGAAGGGTTTCAAAGCGCCGTATCTGTGCACATCATCAAAAAAGTGAAAGAGACCAAGATGAAGCAACACCCACAATAGTAATACTCATCTATCAATGGAATCCAATCCCTTATAATCGTGCTGAAGGCACCAATTATGGGTTTAGTGGCAACGCTTTCCGCGATCGATTCAATCTTGGGTCTGGAGTCGGACAGAACAGGGTAGGTAAAGTATCGTAAGTTGCAAGGAGTAAACTCACCGCGTGTATGAATCCCATACGGATCCGCGGAGGAGGTACCAAACCAAGTCCCGGTCTCTTCGAGCGTACTCGTCCCGTTCTATAGTTGAAGACGAAGATGGGACCCGCCGCAGGTTGCGAGATAAAAGCTCGAGTGCAAAGGCGGTCATGAGGGCACGGTCTTTGTGCCTCCCTATAGTTAACATGGCCACTAAAAGACTGTTGCAGTGAGGGTCTTCTAAGGATGACGGGATTCCCTACCATAAACGAGAGGGCGGAGAGTATAAATAATCTCTGCCGTCCAATCCTGGATGGACACAAGAGGTTTTACGAGTTGTAAGGAAGGTCTGACAGAATCCGTCATCAACGCTTTTGGTAAAAGATAATCTTCCACAGACGTATCGGCGCGTCCGGGGGGAGGAGGAGTGAGCATAAGAGCGGAGGGATGTAATGGAATACGATTATTCTTGAGGTGGTCTGGAGTTGGAGGAGATGAGGAAGGAGATGAAGGAACAAGTGTGGGGGAGGAGTGAATGGAGGATGGTAGTAAGGAGGCGGGATCAACGTCACGTTCAGGAATGGGAGGAGACAACAAGGGTCTGTGGGTGATCCTTAGAAGGATGAACCGAAGTATCACCCTGGAAAAGCAAATATTGAGACCTGTGCACTAAGTGATTTTTAAGAAGGCTCACTTGACGGACTCCACCAGAACAATACCCCGCCATCTAGCCCGGGTGGGTAATTTGCGTCGCACGACCATCTCAACAAGAAGCTGAGTAAACTTGATGAGCTCGAGTGCTCGAGCGACCCATTTGTAGAGGGCATCCCTGTCAGACCATGCACGAGTGTATTTGGTGTGAAGAGGGATGGGTAGAATGGGTTTCCACTGTGGGTCGCTCTTGACGATTCTGGTGAGTAAGGTGTCATGATACAAGCTTATGATGTTCAACAAAGCGGACACTGCGGGGGGTATGTCTGGTTATACACGACAGACATTAGTGGTAGTATACGACTGACAAGTTTCGGACACAAGATCGGCATCCTTGAACCTTCCAGGTAAGAACCAAGTTATAGACCTGAGGGAAGATTCGAGGGATGATATTGTTGAAACGTTCTTGACAAGAAAGGTTTCGTATTTCGCCAATGGCGACGACATCGAGGAAGCGAGCAAGAAGGAAATTTGCCACGATGTACACAAACAAGCATCTGTTTGCTCAAGTACTGCTGAGTCGTGGTAACCTACTGGCAGACCCATGTTTCTTCCACCCCATTAGATGCACCGAGTTTCAGTGTCCAGCTCCGTTGCACTCCCTCCTTTGGACTACCTGCGCCCCAATCCAGTCAGAGGCCAGCTCGAACCTCACGATGAGCACACCAGAAAGTCTGGGTGCCGTTTTCTTCAGTGTACAGATACCCCCAACGAGCTCAAGGTGAGAAATAGCTGATACCTCCTCTCTCTACTCATCTCTTTTTTTCCAAAGGTCTTGCTACCTCCCCGGACTGCGCAGATATATGCACTCCTTTTAAAGGCAGAGTTAGTCGAGCTCGAAAAGCAACGCGATGCTTCTTGGGAGCGTATCCTCGACATCCGTCATCTGAAGGACCGTATGATCAGAAAATGTCAGCGCCTCGCAAAGACCTACTCCGCAAGCAACCCTGGAACTCAGCTGCCCTTTCTTACCATCCATGCCCCACCCGACTTTCGAGTTAAGGAGATGGAGAAGTGGATTCGACGTCATGAAGGCTCTGACGTGTTGAAAAGAATGATCCCCCCCGATACCCTCAGACAGCGTGGTTCATTCTGCTGTGATCGTTGTGCAAACTTGGTACCCCACTACCACACCATATTGGGCCGTCGTTCCTCTGTGCAGTCTACCCATTCTCGCCACTCGTCCACCTCAGCAAAATTACCCCCCAAAAACTCTACACTCTCAAGACGTCCTAGCCTGTCCACGAGCGATACGAATGGCCCTAGTCGCAGACCCCCATCACCTAACAGATCGCCCGTCATCAACGAGAACACTATTCGACGCGCCAGAGCACAAGAAGTTCGTACAGAAGAACACACGACCCTGCATGTATCGCATCATCTTCAGGAAAATGTCACCTCCCAGGTCGTCAATATCGTAGAGGAAAGTGCCCAAGTTCGCACCGCTAATCATATGCAAAGCACATCGATCGATAAGGGCAGGTTCACGTCAGAGGGAAAGCTCCAGGACACTAAGCGTTCTATGCATACCATTGTCGAGGACCCGCACGAGCTCAGCAGGGAACACAACAGTCGTTCCTGTGTCGAGAGCCATTCCGAGGTGGAATCCCTTGGTCGTCTCTCCATTATATCCCCAGACCCACTGCCAGTCCCATATCATGGATCCACCTCTGCCGCTTTTATGGAAATATGTGATAGCCCTGTAGATGCCATACTTCCTGAAACGAACAAATCTCGACAGAGAGAGTCGTCCGCGGAAGACAGAACTCCCTCCCCTCCGTCAGAAGATGAACCTACTACGGATGGCATGTCTCGGCCTGACATGCCCCGTAGACGAAGTAGTCTCAAGCGTAGCAACTCCGAACTTCGGATGAGTATGGCTTATTCGGCGAAAACTGTGTCTTGGGCGATGGACCGAGACTGGGCCCACCAAATGACCAAGTACCACGCAGCGGCCGCCCAAGTAGAGCATGCGGGTGAGTTAATCTTTGCATTCACTTTCTCCCCTCTTTGACGTGATATGCAGATGAAGAATGGGATATCACCTGTGAAAAATATCAAGAGGAACTTGCTGGCTTGAAAGTTCTCCGCCGTAATGTCACGCAGACTCTGTCAAAGCTCCGCATGGAGACGGAGAAGCTTCAGCGCGAGGACGAAGTCATCCGAGATCAAGAGGAAAAATTACGCCAGGGATATGAACAATTGGAGCAGAAGCACGGACAGTACCGTGCAAAGGGTGAGGACCGCAACTCCTCATCGCCTGTTCTAACTCTTATTTTGCCAGTCAAAGCTGTTTTGCAAGAAACAGAGCAAGTTCTGACTCTTTGTGGTACAAAGCGGGATGAACTCCAAAGATCTTAAGGTGTCCATTGATCAACCCTGTAATCCATCATTTAGAACGCCTTGACTCACCTACCAGTATGGGCATTTATCGCTCACATATTTCCTCTGAATACATACATGATACCCTTGTACAATACACGCTCTCCGACCTTTCTTTCTATGCAACGAGGGATTAATCCCCAGTGTGAGTATTGGACCTGTGTACAATGCTTAGGCTGCTCTGATTTCGGCGCGTTTTTCCCCGACCTCGAGTAAAGTTCCTAAGAACATGTGTAATAGTATTAGACTTAGAAGATCCTACAATTCGGGACAATATTTATGCCTAATTTCATCACCCCCCGACGCTACCTGTGGTTCTTAGCAATCTCCTTCAGGACGGCCCCAGCATGGCTTTCGTGGGCAAGGCTCATCAGCCAAGAAGTAGTACCTGACTGTTTGCCACCACCATTAGTACTGTTGCTCGCCGTAACTCGAGTCTGGACCTCCTTGATTATCTCCGTCCCCAACTGAGTGCCAACGCTTAGAACCTCCCTCGTTGCGCCCCACAAGACGGTGACTTCTACACTCGTAGCACTGGCAGACTCTACCTGCGCACACCCTTTGGAGTCCCTTGGGACATTCTTTCCGGGCACGTAGGGCCAATTCATCCTCATTTCCTCTTCGAGGGGAAGCAGACTGCACACTGGCAAGAGATTCTTCTGGATGCTTGCACGCAGCTGGGGGTCAATCTGATCTTGTTCAAGGACGGATGGGTGAATCGTTTCGTGCGTCACTTCGTTGGTCTTGGTGGGGATCTGGCGCGTGTTCTTGAGAGCTAGGACGAAGATTCCTGTACGAGAACTATCTTTTGTCGGAAGGAGAAAAATGGCTGTCATGTATGAACTCACTCATGAGGGGGTTGTTTTCCCCAAGGGGCGACGGGATCAGGAAGTGACCTGATGTACTTTAAATTCACAGAAAGTATGTCTTGGATGTTGGCCACCATCCAAGTGAGTGTCAAGTCCGATAGGTCATGGTCGTGCCAACCACCTCCGATCTTTCAAATGTAACCAAAACTGGGTCATACTGAGACGAGCCATACTCACATCGGAATGTTCGCCTTTTAACGCCATGTTACTCGATATGCCGCTAGGGAGAGGATTCACTTACCATTGAACCAACACTGGGTATGATATATTAGCATCGTCACTTACTTCCTTGATCAATACTTACCTGCTTCAAAACTTGTCCTTTGCGACGGCCACCCTGCGTTTGCTCGAATTTATTGCAGTTCTGCGGAAGTAGCGGATTTACTGGATTGGAAAGGTTGTCTGAGACGGATGCTTACAAAGTCAAGCCTTGTTTCATTGATAGCTAGAGCTTGATATGCGCGTTCAATGTGTTCGCCAAGTTCGGTATTTGGGAAGCCAAATATCGATTTGGTGGATGGCGATTTGCGAGTGATCTCTTCCGGCAATCCAACGGATCCGACAGTGTCGAAGACGCCAACACACCTGGTGGCGAGTTACGACAGACATTACCAAATGATTGTTCTAAAAGCGTACTTGATCGAAAAGACACGGTCATCAGAAATAGCTCTCAATTTTCCACGAGAAGATGGGGAGGTCCAAGGGGCAAGCTCGGACTGCAACTTCCCTATCTCTGTGAAACGCTTGTCATTACTGAGAACCACGCCATCCAGAATCTAGAGCGAACCTGTAGGGTCATTTGATTTTCCCAGTTTTTGGTAGGCGACAAAGATATCCGCGAAGTAGTCCATATCGGTCTTATCCAAAATGCCGATAGCACCCTACATGGTCATGATAAGCATGCCCGCGGACGGTGAGCTTGGAGATAAACTTGCGATAAACATGGCCACCATACGCGCCGTGTATGCACCCTGATCTTTGTCAGAGAGAAAGAGCACATCTTCTCAAGTGTACTCACTCTGGAGAATCCAAACAAGAAAATCTACAGCATTTAAGTGGAAGTATCGCATTCATATCGAAATTGCTCGTCGTACCTCATCTCCTGGATGGAAATTCCTGTCAAGGTTGGAATCAGGCCCATGCTAAACAACGCCCCTTGAAGCAAAAATTGCTTACTGGGCAATAAAAGCATAAGCCTCTTGCACTTTCTCCACTGCCCAAGCCAGCGGCGTGTGAGCTGCAAATGCTGAGGAAGAGGTGGAGCCTACCTAGTGATGCTCCAGTGGCACCTGTGGAATAATTGAGCCAAATATTAGTTGCAGGACAAGCGGGGGCTTGCCTTGTATATATTCAGAGTAGAAATTTGGGGAGCTCCCGATTCCAGTTTGATAAAACACAATCTGTGCATACCCCCTGTTGAAAACATAATTAGCAAATCCCGTGGCAGTATTGCCAGTGTTGACTTGGGAGCAGCGGCGTACACTCGTTCATCGTGGTGATTAACTGCGCGGGAGAGTTTCTGAGGGGAATACTAGTACCTGCCCTGAGCTTGGTATATATGTATGTTATGCTCACTAGAACATTGGTATATCTCCAACGATCCTTTACGACGACTCCGTCTTGCCATGTTCTGCCATGATGAGGATGATTGGTAATTGGATTGTGCCGATCTCATGACTTACCCATCACAGCAGACTATGATTCTTTTCTTGGTCTTGGGCGGGAACTTTGACGCTCCTACAACGGCAGCGCTGGGCAGCTGGGGATGATCAAAGGTAGATGCGGAGGACATGATATTTCGCGGGGGTCGTTCTTGGATTCAGCGGCCAAGGTCGTATTTATGCAAAACCCCGAGCGTTTCCAACTGAAGGAATTCCACCATGATGATGCGCCGCTACTGATTGAACAAGGTTTGGTAGTTGGCGGCCGCGGGGATCAGAACGACAACTGATCAGATAGCCGGTGGCAGGTCCTCTTTGGCGGCGCATTCTATCCTCCGACGAATGCAGGGAACTTGCATTACACATGCGATGTACATGCTGTGCAACCATATTGCTATGAGCACAGGAAACCAGTAAATCGACTACCGCCCGAGCCGAAACTCAGCCCTCGAATACTCATCTAGTGCCCGACGGAATGCAGTCTCAGATATCAGCCCAGCCCCCCCAATCAATTCAGAACGAGAGGAGCCAAATTTCTGACCATCATCCGGATGGGTGCGACTGTTCTTTAATTAGTCAGGTCCCGGAGAAACAATCGGCGAGCCACACGCACTAGAACTCGGTAAGGGTATTTTGCCATGGTGGGAAACCGTGTAACTCGATGGGTGGTTGCGGCGCCCGCAGGCCACCTATGTGGTGAATTATCATAAAATCAGGTGGTGGTAAACCAGCTTAATAGAGTTCAGAGCATTCGATCAAGTACGATGACTGTTGAATCTGACCTTCTAGCACCATAGCCAGCTTTGATACAGTCAAATGATGCCCAAGGCTACTAGCTACCACATCATTTGACATCAAAGCGTCACTAACACAGCTTTGCAGCAGCGACCGGCTAGCTGAGACGATGGCAGGTTTACCGGAAGCGCGGGACGCTATGTGAAGTGTCAAGTTGCTGGATGCGGGGGATGTACCATTGCCTAGGTCCTATCAGATCCTCCCTCGGCACGTGTGAACAAGATGGAACACACTTTTAGGTTGCTTACGAACGGCAACGTTCCTACGCTTCCGAAGACGAGACTGATGCATCATTGTGATTGTATTCAAGTCTGTAGGGAACGCCGCACGTTCGGGCGAGTGGGTCCTCGAACCAGAAGATTCCGAAGACGGAGGCGTCAGAGGATACTCGACCTCCGACTCGCAACTGTCTTCCGAGGTCTCGTTCACGAGAAAAACGCGTCGACGTGCATCATCGGAACATCTGTAAAGGATACCTGTGTGTATGCGTTCAGAATGTTCCATTCAAGTGTCAACACGCGTACCGTGGCGGTCGTAGACAGTGAGTGTCTCTATGCCTAACACTCGACACCACGCAGCCACGTTTTGTAGGCATTGCAGGAACGCAGCCTCCGTTTCTTCCGCACGCATGTCATTGTTCGCGACTAGATTTAGACAGAGGTGTTTGGGAATCTTGCTGCGTCGGGCTTTAAGTGGTTCGGGTTGCCTCCGTTTGCATCTCTGCAGCCACGCAGAAATGGTCATGAACGCAGCGTACAGAAGGTGGATGAGGCGGAGCGCCCAGTGAGTCGACATCAGGTGGTTGACATAGACAATGAAATCGATAAACTACCCTCATAAGGCTTTGTCACGTGATTCTTATACGTGGAGCCAACTCATTCGTAATCAGTCAGGCAAAATAACATGGGTGGATTCGAGCCAAAAGTGTCCAGACTCTACAGTTCAAAGAATAACGGGTTCTCCCTCAATAGTATGTTTGATCTTCAGCAGGATCGCTGTCTTCCAGCCATCCAGCTTAGTGACCTGATCAAATTCGACAACACATCCTGTGAACGCCTGTTGATCCTCCGCCTGGATTGCGTCCACAATCGCGTTAACAAATTTACACTCGCGAGTGGATGCAAACGTAGGATCTTGTGACATATATTTCTGTACGTTCCGTTTGGCGGTGACAGTGTCCTATGTGGTGTCGGCTAGACATCTCAGGTTGTGTGCCGCACTTACCTTCATAGCCAAGGCACAAAGACACGACCGTAGCCAGTATTCCTTGACACTGTATTTCGTAAGAGCAGACGTGAGCGATTGGTCCGCCACTAGCTCATAACGCTGAATGGCTTGTGAATATTCCTCTAATTCAGCATGGAGGTCCGCAGCATCCTTGTAGCATGCATTCGCAGTACTGCAAATCATCAGCAGACGTTCACTTTACATGCGAGATCACGAACGCTGTTGCATCCTCTTGAGCGTACCAGTCCCCTGCTCGCTCAAGGCTCTCGCAAGCTTTCCGAACGTCACTGAGCTCGTGTTGATATATTTGTGCAATCTCCTTCTCTCTATCCGCAGCTTGCCGGAATCTACCGGAAGTTGTCAAGTGAATGATTGTCTGAGACAGGGCTTGAATTGCCACTGGAGAACGCGGGTTCAGTATTTTGGACTATCTGGAGATGTAGAGGTGGATTTACAGTCAGGAAACCCTCGCTTGTACGCCTTGGCGGCGTTCCACCAAGCATTTGCAGCTTCGTTTGCTTCCTTGCACCTTTCCCTGCATTCTGCTTCTCTTGCAAACGCATCACCAGCATCCCTGAACTGTTTGTCAAGTTTGAATGCATTGGCAGCCTGTTGATAGAGATCGCCAGCTTCTTCGTATTTCGTAGACGACGAAGAGAACCACCCAGTGGATGAGTTGGCCTTCTTGTCCGCTTTCTCCAACAGAGTCTGGGCGGGTGATTTGGACGGCATCGTAGTCAGGATGTAGCAGCCAGATCACGTGAAGCGATAGAGATTTCCCCGTGGCGCACTGCGCGTCCCTACCGTGTCAGTTCCTTATGTCTGCACTTTCAGGTTTCGAATACGAACTCAGGAAGGGGTTGGAGGAATATCCAATAAAACAAGGTGAAAAGTTTTCGTATGGTACTGCAGGTTTCAGGACCTTGTAGGTGCACGTTACAGCATGATCTCGGCCATATCAGATCTAAACGCAATGCAGAGGGGACAAGCTCGAATCTGTGCTCTTCAAAGTTGGCGTTCTAGCTGCTTTGAGGAGCAGATCGTGCGATGGTCAGACCATCGGCGTGATGATCACTGCTTCACACAATCCAGCTGAGGTGCGTATAATGTTTCTCCGGCCGCCCAATCCTAAACTCCATGCAGGATAATGGTGTCAAACTCGTTGACCCTCGCGGTGAGATGCTGGATGCATCTTGGGAGTCGCATGCTACCGATTTCGCAAACGCGCCATCGCCCGATGCATTCATCTCAATCCTGGAAAGTTTCATTCGATCCAAACAAATACCGCTTGGGACACCAGCCAAAATCGTGTATGCGCGCGATACACGCGAATCTGGTCCAAAGCTCGTCGCAGCCCTCCGTAAAGGTCTCGCTGCTATGGGTGCGAAGGCCACGGACGCTGGTGTTACTACAACGCCTATCCTCCACTACTTGGTAGATACCATCAATACCACGACTCAAGAGTGGAATCTGAACGAGCTAACGGAAGGGTATTACCTCAAGCTCAGCGGCGCATTTAAGAGACTTTTCGTTTGTTTCCACTCTCGATCAAGTGTGTTTCACCGCTAATTTATCTTACAGGCAGACAGAAGTACTTTAGACCACCTACTGGTCGATTGTGCCAACGGGGTTGGTGCTCTAGCTGCGAAAACGCTCGATGATTTCCTTGGCGAGTCTCTCACTCTCGAGTTGAAAAACACCTCCATAGAAAGTGCGGAGAAACTCAACAAAGATTGTGGCGCCGACTATGTCAAAGTGAACCAGAAATTGCCGCCATCTCTTTCATCCGCGCTGAAGCCTGGGCAGCGTGGATGTAGTTTGGATGGTGATGCTGATCGCTTGATCTATTACTACTTGGGTAGTGATGGCAAGTTCCGCATGCTTGATGGGGACAAGATTACAACCTTGGTTGCAAGCTTCATCGTGAGATTAGTCAAGGATGCTGGCCTCGAGGGCATTAAAGAGAAGATCAAAGTTGGCGTCGTTCAAACGGCGTACGCTAACGGAAGTTCCACCAAATACTTGTCAGAGGTGGGTGGCCGTGTCGCGATGAAACGGATCCATGCTTACCCCATGCAGAGGCTTCCAGTGACGTGCGTGGCGACTGGCGTTAAGCATTTGCACCATGCTGCAGCCGAGAGGTACGACATTGGTGTGTACTTCGAAGCCAATGGCCACGGGACCGTCTTGTTCTCGTCGACTGCTCAGCGCACCATTGCCGCTCATGAACCATCCTCGGCTGCACAGGCTACCGCACTCCACCGTTTAAAGGATGTGATTAACGTTATCAACCAGACCGTTGGCGATGCACTGTCTGACATGCTCCTCGTCGAAATCGCACTCTACCACATGTCCTACACTGTGGAAGCATGGGACAAGTTGTACTCGGACCTTCCGAATCGATTGGTTAAAGTCAAGGTCGGAGATAGGAATGCCTTTGTCACGGAGGACGCAGAGCGCCGCTTGGTGCGCCCTCTCGGTCTTCAAGCGAAAATCGACGAACTTGTGCGGAAGACGGGGGGTCGTTCGTTCGTTCGACCAAGTGGTACGGAGGACGTAGTCAGGGTGTATGCGGAGGCTCAAAAGCCAGATGAGGCCATTGGTAAGAGGGCTATTCCGCAGACACGATTAACAACAATTTTGATTATGCAGATCTTGCGCTCCGTGTTGCGGGGCTTGTATACGACGAGGCGGGTGGGGACCCAGCGCAGAGGCCGGCTGAGTTTAGGTGATAAAGGGCAGAATGATTCGCGTGTATGTTGTACTTTTACAGGAGTCGGGCACATCCGGATGCCGAATAGAACGTAATTTTGGTGCAATCATCGAATAGCATCACGACACTGAAATGGCGTCAACTCTCTTTCATTTCTTGCATCCATGTGTCGCTTCGTGATCTACAAGGGCACATCCCCGGTTCAACTATCCCATGTGAGTAGTTCTGTCCCCACTTCACATCCACTAACATCCAAGCATTCGTAGCTATTGACCCGCCCGTGCCATTCTATCATAAACCAAGCTTTCGATTCACGATTACGCCTGGACCATCGGAGGCCCATAAACGGGGATGGGTTCGGCGTTGGTGCGTTTCCGCATGGTCACCACAACGTTCTACCCTCAGAGCTCTCATCTCAGGTTGGTATGACACCGTCCACGATGAAGAGCTCGGCAGCCAGCCATGCATATTCACTTCCGTGACACCTGTAACCAAGTCTGCCGAACCTGGGAATCTTCTCTGACACAAAGATAGGCTTGGAATAACGCTAATCTCGTACGATTGGCGGAGAAAATCAAGTCGCCCCTCGTGTTGTACGTAGATAAAAATGCCTGTGTCGCTTTCGGACTCTAATATCCCCAGCGCTCACGTGAGGGCAACAACTGCCGGTTCTCTATCATTGGACAATTGTCATCCTTTCGTTTTTGGCAACATAATGGTGCGCTCATTCGTGAACCAAGTAATAAATCGCCGCTCATAGTTCCGCAAACCCAGTTCATGCACAACGGCGGAATCGCGGATTTCCATCTTGTTAAGCGGAGATTACAAGCAGAATTATCGGATGAGATATTCAATGTCGTACAGGGAAACACTGGTAGGATGGCTCCGTAATCCTGCTTACTAAGCAACTAAGCAAATGTAGATTCGGAGTGGGCATTCGCACTGTTTCTGTCCAAGGTGAGTGTCCTAATAACTAACTTTGAATATGGCACTCTGACTTGCTCTCAGCTACCTGATGCGAAAGTGAAATCATTCACTCATCAAACACTGCAGCGAGCAATGCTAGATACCATTGTTTCCCTCAATAACTACGCTGATCTCGCTGGCATAACCGAAGTATGGTCCCATATGGAACGACGCACAGCAGCTTACCCTCTCCTTAGCCCAGTTTGATGAATTTTTGCGTTACCGACGGCGAGAGTGTGGTTGCGACACGTTATATTTCGTCTCGTCATGATGAAGCCGCTTCACTGGTAAAGGACGTGTCCGGGCGGTCTATTCCACGATCTGAGGGCTTTGCAGTGGTTTTCGTCCGGTACGACCTTTAGTGAGTATGCGCAAGGTGGACACTACAAAATGACAAAGGCGGACAAACGAGAAAATATCATCATGGTTAGTTCCTGCATCCCTGTGCTTACACTTCTGACCTGTCCTAGATTGCCAGCGAGCCCCTTACCTTTGAGAAAGGTGCGTGTACAGATGCCGACGCGACGTGCTCCGACTGGACGTTCGTGACAGCTGATTGGATGGAAATACGAACCAACAATATGGTTGTGATCACGCGGAAGATGAATTTCTTACAGATACCTATTGTTGACAAGTTTTATGTTTCACCGTCTGACCCTGCTGCCCTTAACCGTGGAACGGATTTTGCGGCTGCCAAGGGACTCCTTAGCCCGAGGAACACGCTCACGGGGCTTCTTAGTGATACTGCTGTCGTTCATTAAATTAGCCGCTACGGTTTGTTTGGTTGTAATGTTGATGTGAGACATGTGACACTCTTGCACGCAATGCGAACCTCCAGCTCTGAGCGACGGCGACGAAGGTATCGGCGAGCACCATGAACCCTTGGATATTATGGAGTGCGCTGTCCCACACGGCGAGGTGTGTGCACCCATGTCTTGCATCCAACACCGTCATCCTCACTCGCCCCAGGTTGTCTACAGTCTTGCAGATATTACTTTATCTCCCTTTGACCCTCGCAACCCTTTCCACTCCCGCGTTCCTTCTGCTCTCGCTTCTACTCTCCGTGCATTCCTTCATTCATGGTACACTCATCCTTCTCTGGGGGTCGCAACTGCTCTCCGTTATGCAAGTTCCTATGCACCCTTTCCTCCTCCTTGTATCTTTCAATGCCTTCTCTCAGTCTGTTTATCCAGCACTAGCCACTGCAGTTAGTTGGTGGGGTAAAATCTTGACGTTCTCGGGGCCCACCTATGTAGCCATGGAGGGTCTCTCCAGCCTACTTTTCGCCCAGAAAGTCGGTCAGATTGGAAAGGAATTGGCAGATGAAGCAGAAAGTTATCAGTTTGGCATCCTTATTGCATCAGCAGCAGCATATGTTGTTGCAGCGTGGTGGATTGTCGTGGTCGGTTCTCCATCTGCCTTGTCACTCTTGCTCACCTTCGGTCACGCAGGCGTATCCAGCTGCAGCTACATCGCCACTCTCTTCTACATTGTTGGGCGTAGCATTGACCGCCTTCCTGTTCCTGACAGTGATTGGCTTCCGTCTCCGCCGAACAAACATTGTGGAGTCCTCGATGCTCTCCTTGTTCCTAGCCTATAATATCTGGCTTTGTGGCTTTGATCAAACTTCATTCTCGGACCCCGCCTCTTCATAGTATGTCACGTCTATCACATCTCGCATCTGTCATGTATTGAAATAATGGCCGCAGCGCCCCGCTTCTATCAAATATCCTTCCCCATCTTCAAACACTCGTCAACTTCATCACGAATACCCTCCCAAAACCAGTGCTGGTTGCACTATTTTACCGGTTGACTATTCTTCAGTTTGCTTCACGCATACTCCCTACCATTGGTGCCGATGCTTGGGGGTCAGATGACTCGACAAATGATGGTTGGGATGGCAGACCTGTATGACCTCAAAAGACCAAGTTCCTATGTAAAACTGACTGTTGGAAATCCCTTACAGACGTCAACGTTGACTCGTTTTTTGCTGACATACCGACAACTGATATTTGTTATGGTGTACTCCCACCTACTCCGTGCGTCGTTCGATCGCACTATATCCCAAGGCTAATTACTTCGAACATGTCTGCAGTCTTGGATCCTGCATCCCAAGTTTGGTGGCGCTGGGCAAATGTCATGTTTACCCTTCTTCTATGGTCTGTAGAGCTCGTCGTTAGCCCGGACGGTGATGACGTGAGCACAAAGTGGAAAGTGGAGTAAATTGTCCAGATGCTACCCTGTGGACAATGTCACCGAGTCATGTCTCTAAACAACGCTTATCTTTCTGGATCAGCAATTATTTGCTTTCCATTCTGCCTCTTCTTCCCTCACTCCTTCATAGTACTCTCTCTTCCAGATCTGTGCCTTCTCCTTCACGTCCTCGAGTATCCGCTCGCATGCTGCGAAAGCTTCCTTCCGATGGGGCGATGATACTGCAACAACTATTGACGGCTCGCCCACCGGAACGATCCCTAAACGATGGTGGACGGTGCATGATATCAGAGGGAAAACGCTATGAAGCGGTGGTTGGTGTGCTGAAATAACTGCTTTACGGGCATCCTGAAGGATTTGCACCATGGTTTTAATGGCCAGCTTGCTGTATGCTTGATATTCTAGGCGTGTCACCACCTTGCCTGTGGGGTTGTTTGCATGGTTGTCATTTGCATGGTGCAGTAATAATACCTTTGAATGAGTTGCGAGTTGTACCGATGAAGACGGCTGTTGCACCAGCGCTCTCATCCCTAACTGAACGGATGATTGCGTCTGCGTCGAGGGGTTCGTAGGTCAAGACACACGTGCCACCCTCCCAGTCCTCTCTCGCTGCGATCGAAGTGCTCGGGTAGGTCATCAATGGACCACGGCAAGTGACTATCTACTAATCACCCAACGCCGCATCAGCCATCACGGCATCCCAGCCAGACTCACCACCACATGACGGGCTGTCGTGCGCGTATTTCTTTCTGGAGCATCTCTCGATTAACTCCACGTCGTCGACTGTCTCTCTCTCACCGCTCACTATCCCATGGCGTTCCCATTGACGTGCACGCAGAAGTCGAGGACGCGTTGGCAAATGCTCGTCCAGTGGTAGCACTGGAATCCACGATAATCACTCATGGAATGCCCTATCCCACCTCCCTAGAAATGGCTCAGTCAGTAGAGAACATCGTTAGGTCCACCGGGAGCATTCCTGCCACCATAGGCCTCATCGAAGGTCGCATCAAAATCGGCCTCGAACCTACCGAGCTAATTCGCCTTGCGAGTCGGAGTACAGATCCTGTGAAGTTGTCTAGGAGGGATATCGCTGCCGCTATAGCATCAAGGAAAGATGGTGGTACTACGTGCAGCTCGACGTTGATATTTGCTGCGCTGGCGGGCATCAAGGCATGATTTTTTATGTTAGATTCGAATGCCTCTGGCTCACCGCACTGCCAGATATTTGCCACTGGAGGGTGAGAGCCGTGCGACGCAAGTAACTCAGATACTCGACTCATGTATTCATAGCCTCGGTGGAGTGCATCGCGGGGGGGAGAAGAGTATGTGTACCACAGTTTCCTTTAGAATTGACAGAATTGAGGGTCCCGACAGCGATGGATATTTCAGCTGACTTACACGAACTTGCTCGTTGTCCGGTGGGTTTAGTCTCGGCTGGGGTGAAATCGATCTTGGATATAGGAAGGCAAGTCAAAAATGTTTTAGACTGCTTGTTTCCAGTGTTGATATCCGTTCACAGAACGCTCGAGTATCTCGTGCGTTATGCGATTAGATATTTTATCGAACGCTTACTCAGGCAGTATCTATGCAGGAGACCCTTGGAGTGCCCGTGATATCATATGCCGAATCTAGTGATTTCCCTGCATTTTACACCCGCAAAAGTGGTTTCAAGGTTTGTCCAAGGGTCATCAACATGATTATGATGCTAAGAAAGGCTTTGTAGTCCCCTTGGAAAGTAAATGACCCAGATGATGCTGCCAGGGTTCTTTGTAAGGACATTATTTGGTTCTGCTCAACTACCTGGTAACCGTGACCCGGCAGACATACAAGAGCAGCTCGGCATGTCGAATGGTGCACTGTTTGCTGTCCCTATTCCGGAGAAGCACGAAGCCCGTGGTGTTTTATTGCAAGAAGCCATTGAAACTGCTCTACAAGAGTCAGAGGAGGCTGGCGTATCAAAGTCAGGGAAGGAAGTCACGCCATGGCTTCTTAAGAGGGTTGGCGAGCTTACTAGTGGCAAGTCCTTGGAAAGCAGTGAGCAAAGTATGACAATCTTTCTATGTTCGACATTCATGGTTGGTCATAGATGTCGCGCTAGTTCAAAATACTGCCCTCGTCGGTGAGTGACCAAGAGTCTTTTTTTGCACTATGACATATGCTATGGGCTATGACATATTAGGTGGACAGATCGCTGTGGGATATGCCAAGATTGCAAGCGAACACCAGGACGGGAAAAGTGTGAGTTGCATACCGAACCGACTTGCTACCATATTTGACCAGCACCCAGTATTTTTACGGCAAATTTCCCCGGAATTCCTCTCAGATCATCCAGAACTCCGAGTCGGTCGAATATGGCCCTGGTAATGCAGCAACAAAGGATGCCCTTTCCAGTGTTAGGAAGGCGACGGTTGTTGTCGTGGGATGTGCCGCTGTGGATGTTACCTCCCAAGCCGACGCACTTATCAGGCCTGATCAAAAGAGCACCTACCCCGGGAAGGTGTCCGTATCGCTGGGTGGTGTTGCTCGCAACATTGCCGAGGCAACTCACAGAGTGATGTACGGATCAACCGGAACTGATGCTGCGCCATTGCTTGTCGCACCAATTGGCGATGATGAGTTTGGCAAATTGATCAGTGCCATGACCCAGTCACTCGGAATGCGAACGGATGGACTGGTGTCCATTTCCGGTCGACAGAGTGCTGTCTGTAATTTACTTCTTGATTCGCGCGGCGAGTTACAATATGGTGTCTCTGATATGGATCTTCCACACGCATGGGAGGCAAACCAGGTGGGCATGGTTTCCATCAAATATTCGTGGTTCGCCCCTAAGATGTCCCAGTTACTTGCCATCCTTCGAGATCAACATCCTCAAC
The DNA here is from genome assembly GCA_038089535.1 of Hemileccinum rubropunctum. NCBI lineage: Eukaryota > Fungi > Basidiomycota > Agaricomycetes > Boletales > Boletaceae > Hemileccinum > Hemileccinum rubropunctum. Next base: position 159,134 of record JBBPLC010000011.1, on the reverse strand, counting down.
TTCTGGCCCTCGACGGCAATATTTCCTCGGATATACTTACCACTCTTGTGATTGAGTGCCTGAAGATGGATATTCAAAGTGCGTTACTTGGTTTTTAGATGTTCTTTTAATAACCTGGTTTTGTCCAGCGTTCTTGTAGGTCTCTTGTACCTGCTCTTCTCTCCCTTGCTGACCAAAATCAGTGAGCCAACTTCTGTCATTAAGGCCCAGAAAATTTTTCCTGCCATAGCCGCCAACCTTGCGAATTCCACTCGATCGGTGGTATCATTCGTCTCGCCGAATTTGGTAGAACTTGCCCAGATGTATCAGGATGCGCGCAATACTTCCAACTTGATGTCCCACGAACGTTGGTGGAACATAATCAATAACTTCGGACTGGGAACCGTATTCCGCACTGACTTGGCCCAGCTTGCAAAGAGGCAGGTCTCTGACACAGCATCAGATCTGGGCACGTTGTCGTTCATAGCCGATAGGGGCATCGTCCAAATGGCCGTTAACCTCCTACCTTTCTTCCAGCACATCGTGATTAAGTGTGGAAAGGTTGGAGTGTTAGTCGTAATGCGGGCCGACCGAGCGGAAGCAAGTGCCTGGGCAACCCAACATAGCGACCCGCACTGTCGATATATTGTTGCTCGTTCCCCGACCTCGGACGAGATGGTAATTATTCGACACTTCCCCCCTCTACAGACAACGCAGAACGTGGCTTTAAATTCCACTGGAGCTGGAGATTCGCTTGTTGGGGCGTTATTAGCTGTTCTCGCTCGAAATCCTCATGCATTCAATAGTCCATCGACTCTATCGAGGGCTTTAGATATTGCTCAGCAAGCAGCGATTCTGACTTTGCAGAGTCCGCACGCGGTGTCCCCACTACTATCTTCGCTGAAACCTGCATAGCCACACTATCTAGTTTCTAATATATCATTGTTGATCCAACGGTCCGACTCGCACCGTACTGCGTGCTGCCCGCAGTCTCTCTTTCTCGGCCAGTTGTAGTGCTTTGCGGTCCTCCTTCACCTTTTTCTCGTAGTAGGCCTACATGTTCGTTAGCACTGGTCAGATTCAAGGAACAGAAAAGGCATACTTGAGCCCCATGTTTCAGGCGCGTGATGATGTTCGCGGCTTCCCCCTTGGTAAGTTTCCTCGTGACCTCTGCAACACCTGCCCGATCCATCATGCGTTTCCGCCACCTCTTCTCGATGAATGCTTTCTGGCTTTCTGTGGCCGGGGCTTGCCGCCACCTGGCACTCCGAAGCAAACTGTTCCAAGTCAGTAACGACATAGAATGTCCACATGATTCCATACCCTAGAGCTAGTGGTCCGCGGAGGACCTTCTGAGCAGCATATGTATCGCAGGCTCTGAGCGCGTCAGACAGTGTGTCCGCAGTCATTATTGACCGTTTGCGCATGAAAGGAGACACCTTCAAGCGTCTGGCGGACGAAAAGTGCATAGTTGCCTCGGTGTATGTGGCACTAAAGCACGCTGCATTTATAATAAGTGTTCTTGGCCCCAATCCTGTGTATCGCGCATTCACCTTGATTAGGTTCAATTCGTATATAACCATTCCCAAGGCATTCGAGAACATGGATATCAGAACCGCACCCAACCCATGCGTTTGCACTCAACCTCGAAATGTGAGGAGCGCCGGAAAAGCTGTCGACCATCGCGAAGGGGTCGTTGTAGTCGATATACGTAACAAAAGTTGGCTCGGGTATGGCACTGTAATAATCTGATTTCACCGGGACGTTGCTCAGATCACAAGGGCCAATAGATTCCGCTCTAGCCTTCAAGTCGGCGATGCTAGCATCTGTCTCGAGTGAGTATCTAATAATTGGTCCTAGGTTAAGAATACTAACTGACCATCGACGATTTCACTAGGATCCAGGCCAAGTAAGGTAGGTATCGAGACAACACCAGAAATACGCGAGGTCGAGTCCACAAAGTCAATGATGTGACAATCCATTTTTCCACTTGCAGGAGACCGTCGCATGCCTCTGCCGATCTACAGCGAGGGGTAAAATATCTATATAAAGCAAAAGGGAGTCGCGTACCATCTGCGCGTAAAGATTCCGAGATCGTGTAGGTCGGCAAATAACAATACAATCGACGTTGGGAATGTCGGCGCCTTCCGTCAAAATTGCTGTTTGGTTGTATAGTATTTCGGTGGGTCATCGATGGAGAGCCGTTACGTACCACAATTGACTAAAACAGGATAACGTCCAGCTTTAAACTCTGTGATCAGTGTTCGTCGCTCACTTGCTGGTGTATTGGAGTGTAGGTGACGAGCATCAATTTCAAAGTCTTGAAAAACCTTTGTAAGTTGTAGAACATGGGCGACATCGACGCAAAACACCAGGGTCGACTTGCGATCAGCTGTTGTGAAATAAGTGAATACTGTCTGTCTTGGCATTCAGAATACGTACATGCGCGGTCCAACCATGCCTGCACGACAAGATTGTTAATGGTCTCGGTGTTGATGATCCGAGCGAGACTGGAGGGGTTGAAGTCTCCGGTCCTGGAGTTAAGAGTGATACCTTGCAAATTGATAGTAGCTTTAACAGAGGTGAATCGGACATCACATAACCTGTGGTCAGTTTATGATCGACTTGCACGCATGAGGTATAGATAAACTTGCCACTGCTCCTGGATCATGTCAAGGAAATCACGGTGGTAAACAATTTTCTCGAAAACTGATCCAAGTGCAAGGCCGTCATGACGGCTGAATGTGGCCGAGAACCCAATGATCGGGATGGAATACGGTACGGAAGGAGACACGAGGTGTGGATCAGGATTCTTGATGTCAGCATTAAAATGAGATAGTATCCGACGATAGCTAGTAGCCAGGTATAACACGGCGTGCTTGTGTCGAATGAGGAGGTGCTTACGAAGGAGCTGCAGCATGGTGTGCCTCGTCTACAATGATCGCTTTCAAGTTCTCCGGTCGAAATTTCGCTAGTCGCTGCGGTTGGAGTAGTGTTTGGTACGTCGCCACCGTGCTGCACACGATTCACTAGTGAGGGTTCAGGTATCCAATGATCATAAACGGGCCCTTACACATCTGCTCGCCCGCTTGCTTGATGGTTGACGCCTTGTTCGAGTTCGACTTTCCAAAGAGGGTGTGTCTGTTGTGCTTGAGCGGCTGCTTGGCGTGCAAGCTCAACACTATTGACAATGATCAAGGAATTGGAGGCCTGAGACGGATTTGTAGAAGGGATTTGGTAAAGGAGTGTAGTGAAGATTGTAGTTTTGCCTGCGCCTGTGGGTAGAGAGACCCCAATGCGCGTGTTGCCAGCACGCAAGGCAGCATGGCAAGCGTCGAGGCAGAATTGTTGGTATGGCCGCAAGACCAACTGCGCAGACGTGGCGAATCCACGCCGCCAGTGGTTCAGAACACGATGCCTACTGGAGGCACGACGAGACGCGATTCATGTCAGGACAATCAATGCATTCAGGTAGAAATCCTACTGGTGTGAGAGCATCAAACTGTCCTACTCGGATGGCAATGCCAGCGCAATAGTGGAATAAGAAACAAGTCTATGGAGATATATCGTGATGCAGGACAAAAGGAGAGGACAGAGCCAAAGCCCAGGGGACATGCAACACAACCATCTAGCCGGATCCACCAGAGTAAACCTTGCCAAACATAACCTGTTGGAGCTTGTCGTATAGCGACAAAACACCAGCACCAGCAACACCACGAAGGATGTTGGCACCAGCACCCTTGAACAATGATTTGGTACCCTCCTTGGCAACGATTTGCGATGCAGCATCAAACATGGACTTGTAGTGAACTCCAGCACCGGAAGTCATCATCATACGACGACTGAAGAACAAGTCAGGAACATGCATATCAGTCAGTCAAGATCACCGACCGGATAGTATCGAGGGGATACGACGCAAGACCAGCACCAATAGTAACACCCCAACCAAGCAGGAACGAGCCCAAGAACGATCCCTCAAGGGATCCCACAAGGACAACAGGCTCTACAAGGAGTGTCAATGTTAATCGACCACTGGCGAACACGTGACATACTGAGCGAGTCGTAAACCCCGAAATAGAGACCACGGTAGACGATGATACCAACGACCGAGGGGACAAAGCCACGGTAGAGACCCGCAATGCCGTCAGACGCAAGTGTTTTCTTGTAGACATCGACAAGACCGTTGAACTGACGGGCTCCGCCACCCTTCGCAGACTTGGCATCGTTGGCAAGTCGGGTACGGGCGTAATCAAGAGAATACACGAAAAGGAGCGATGAAGCACCAGCAGCACCACCGGAGGCAACGTTGCCAGCAAACCACTTCCAGTAACCGTCCGACTTCTTGAAGCCGAAAAGAGACTTGAAGTAGTCCTCTACATGCCAATCATCAGACGCTGGAGAAAACATAAAATAAACAAGCATACTGAAGGCAAAGTTTAAAGCCTGCGTAGGGAAGTAACGGATCACATTCGCAGTGTTTCCACGCCATAGCGAGACGAGGCCCTCTTCCTTGTACGTGCGGGTGAAAGCATCGGTGACACCCTTGTATGGCGTGGCCAGACGGCCTTGCTTAATCTGAAGGCCAAGTGAGCTGGAGAGATACTGGAGTACAGACGACCCACCATCTCATCCTGATTTTGCACTAGCAGCTTAATTCGCTCAATGGGTGCGGCAGAGGTCTTAGCGACGGCCTACCAAGGGGATAGTAAGGAGAAGGTAACAAAAAAAAGGAAAGCGATGCATACAGCTGAGACACCACCCATGAGGAAATCAACTGTAAAGGAAAGATAAGGCCAGGAGCCACGACGAGGAAGGAACGAGACGAACTCATGAACTCCTGAGGAGTCTTGACCTTTTTAACGTCGGTCATTTTTTTAAGAAGCTGAGTGGAGAAGGATGAAGATGGAAAACAAGAATGAGAGACGACCAGAAAAGTTACGCGCTTTTGACAGTCTTCGGAAGTTCCCGGGACGACGACATTCTCACGCTCTCGACCGATGGCCCGAACCATGCACGTGACCACTGGCGGTTTATGTCCCGAGCCGCATCGATCGGGCACTTGTTGCCTGAGTTAAGTAATAACGTAGATGGCCAAATATGCATCACATCACATCGCATCGCATCGCCAATTAACTAGTATTGCCCAGTATCGTATGTAAGGTGCGGGTTACCATAAGTACTGCTACATACATTCCTGTCCATTCCTCTCCCGGACTATGGCCATATCCCAGAACGTGATACAGACCCACCAGGGTGAGAACCGTAATTATAATTCCCTCCATATTGCTCATAACCGTGGCGGCGGTTCTCCCCTGTTGCTGTTGTTCCGACCGGCGAGATATATCCCCCACCTCCTTGTGCTACGTATGATGTCGGAGGGAGACGCATTGGAGGCAACTGCGGTCCAGTGTATGCTGTCTGTGGAAGCTGCACTCCAGCCCCACAATGGACGGCTGATCGTGCAGCACCACCTACAGGGGAGATAGGTGGAAGCGTACTTGGAACCGACTGTGCGTTGGTAGTGGCAGCATCCACTCGTGACTTCTTCCAGATCTGTTCAGTGGGTGAGGGTGCGCCTGACGGTGCTTTGCGCTTCTCTACCGAGAGCCGTGGGGGTTCTGTCTGTGACTGCGGCGAGGACTGTGACCTTGATTGTTCATCCTCAGAGTCAGCGGTAAGGTCAATTACGTCTTCTTGGTGAGATTCATCTGCATGTGGCAATATTGTACGTAGAGGAGCCGGTTTGGGAATCGAACTTGACCCAACGCTGTGCGAGATAGACAGCTCGCGTTTGACTCGGCCTTCGTCCTCGTCGTCTGAATCTAAAACAAGTATCTCAACCTGTTTCTTCGCCTGAGCTTTGGCGTCCGCTTCTTCATCTACGGATGCCGGGGATGATTCACGAGGCGGTGAATTGTGATGCGACACGACAACGGGATGGGTTGCCCGCCATTCGGGGGATGCGAACTTGTCATCGTTCGTATGCCATTGGCCATCGTTTTCAACCACGACATCATCAACATCTTCTGAAGTTTCTTTCAGAATTTGGTCAAAGTACCTGAGGAAAATATTAGCAATGGTCATGTGCCAATGCAAACGCATACCCATCGATGATTAGATCATCGGGATTAAGAACCTTCTCGCACACTGGACAAAGCCAGGTAGTCGTTTGCTCCATACAAGAAAACCACGATGTCGCATCAAAGCACTGCGGGTGAACACATAGTGTCGACCTACACGGTGTCTGAACGCGCATAAAGCTCAGCTGTGAAACAATGATGATAACCATCCCATACGATGACGTTTTTTACCTCAACATACCGGACACTTCAAGGACATCTTTTGTGGGCCCGCAACTATTTCATCGTCATCACTCGATGGCTTGAGCACTGTTACGGGAGATGGGCTTGGTGAATATAAAGGAGGGAGTGGAAACGCACTCTTCGCTAGAATATCCTGGCTACTACGGTATTTGCCCTTCTTCAACCTATCCACTAGTTGCACAACTGTGGTTACTTCGACAAGAAATACCGACATGTAGAATTTCTTCGACACGTCAGCAGGCAGTCTTGGCTTGTGAAAGACTACTTACTTTGGGTTGAACGGGTTGCTGGCTGTTGACATATACCATTTCAATGCGGTTTTGACCGCTTGTTCGCACCAGTCTGCCAAGATCAGCTGGTGGCGCGGTGCCAGGCTTCTTCTTGAGCCCCTTTAAATTGGCTTGCAGTGCTGTCCCATTAACTCGCACTTCACATGTCGGCGGGAATTCAATGGGGCAAGGGGAGGCAGGTGGCCTAAAAACCGTTGGGTTCGGATTATAGAAGGTAGAAGAAGTGCAATACAACCGAAGCTGATACTTGGTGCTGCGAATGGTAATGAGGGTGTGATTTCTCGATGCACACTTGTCAACATACCCGGTAGAACTCAGCTTCATAGTTTGTTCGCTGTTGAGAGTGAAGGTGAGACTTTGTTGCTTTCGGTCAGTCGAACTTGTCGACTCTGTTTAGTGATCAATGAAATGAAAGGCGCGATGACTGTAGGCCAAACCTGGACACTCCGCGATTCCAGACACTGACTGATCGATGCAGAAGAAAGGGGATTGTTTGAAGCGCATAGCTGAAAGCTGCTCAATAAAAGTATAAAAAGATAGTATCGTATCTTACCGGGTTTCGATACACCAGTAACCGCTGCAGCGCTTACCGGTGGGGGTGGCGCGCGCGGTGGTGCGTATGGATCATAACGCCCAGATGAGGTCGCAGGAAATACCGTCGTGGAACTGTATGATACGGGAGTCATTGCCTGGACGGGCTGGACTCCCGCCGATCCTGTTGACCGACTTTGAGAATACCTAGAAAGTGGCCGTCAACAACGTGCTCGCGGGGCGGAGAACAAGATTTCCTGTGGGATGCAAAACCACTGAACTATATCATGCCACACATCCGATGGGTGCATGCAGGCTTATACGGACAAAGATATCCTGGACTCACACTCCAGAAGCACGGACCTGATAGAGGATGGCTTGAGCTTTGGTCCATTTCTCTATGTTATTAGACTGTCTCCAGGCATCCATTTGAAAGACGATTCTATCAATCAAATCTTGCTTCTTTCCAGACTTGACAAAAACAGTTTGACACTGATCATTGAAGCCAGTCAAGATTTGCTTGAGTTTATCGACGGTATTATGCTTGACAGTATGGCGCAAATTCTAGGAGGGATTAAATGACGCACATTCACGATGACTACAACTTACTTCAAAGTCAGTCCAGGCATTGTTTGATGCCATCAGATTGGAATATCACCGTAAACGACCGGAGGCGAACACAACCACGAAAGTGGGTCGAAGGAACTGGGACCTTCGCGAGGTGACCCAGTTACTTTGGCGTCACTATACACAAGTGTAAACAAAGTCTAGGGACATTTGGTCACGTGCTGATTATCTTGTCTCCTGACCATCACCATGTCTGACGATGAATACGATAAACTCTCAAAGGAAGAGAGGGAAGCAAAGGACAAGGCTAGCAGGGAGCGTGAAGCTACCGAACAGGCTGGTAGGATGAGCCTCGATGGATCCGTAATTGTGTGTCTGATACCCCTGTTACCTAGCCCTTCCATATACCTGGAGGCAGGAGTTAGGCGACGTAGACATCGTTGTTCCTGTACCGAAGGGGACGCGGGCCAAGGAACTTGTAATCAGCATTCAGAAGAAGAAGCTCAGCGTCGGGCTTAAAGGGAAAGACAAAATCCTAGATGGCGAGCTCTGCAAGGAAATAAAAGTCGAGGATAGCACTTGGACGTTGGGTGAGAAACCCTATGTCATTTTTTGCTGCGTCTTACCAGTATATCAGAGGATCAGGAGTCTATCCTGATTCACCTTGAGAAAGTTAACCAACAACAGTGGTGGGAGAACATTCTGACCCATCACCCAAAAATCGATACTCGGAAGATTCAGCCAGAGAACAGTAAACTGAGCGATCTTGACGGTGAAACAAGGTGCGCGGTACGAACACGCCTATGATATCGCAAGTTGACGCTCTTGCAGAGGGATGGTCGAAAAAATGATGGTGCGATTTACGTTGGAAAGTTCCTACCCTATCTAATGCTCGTATTGTCAAGTTTGATAATCAGCAGAAGGTATCGCATCTGTTGTTTTTTACTGCATAGGCTCAGTTTTTTCTTGTAGCAAATGGGCAAGCCCACTTCGGACGAGTTGAAGAAGATGGAGGTATGGACCAACATGTCCTGCTTCGCGATCATCTTTATTATTTTGCTTCCTTAGGCACTGAAGAAGTTCCAAGCTGCTCATCCAGAGCTCGACTTTTCCAATGCGAAGATATCATAATCGGAGCTGGTGGAAAGACATGAAGAACCTCTCTTATATGCGCACAGTCAGAGCACGGGCATTAATACAAAATAACACCAGAATTTAGTCAGTTGCGTTCGTCCAGATCCATATTTGCCCATTGGCATTCAGTGCCATAAGTGACAACCCGTGACAGCCGAGTGCGACAGCCCGCAGGTTGCACCCACTTGCCGAGATGATAATCTCTTGTCGCTCGAGGGGGGGTGAAAAGGCGGCCGTCGTAGATACGATTGGTGCATGTTCCTCGTCGTCTCCTTCATCCAGATGCAAGCGGCTTAGATTGGTAATCTCATCTCCATCATTTTCGTCAAGTGGAAAGAGGGGCCGTTGTCGGGGTTGAAAATCAGCTACATTGTGAAGCAGTACTCGATCAGGGAGCGCAATGGCGATGACGTAGTTGTTTTTGAGGGTGTACGCGATGTGAAGGTGACGCGTGAGTTGAGATATGGGTGCAACCGATAATAATTTGAAGGAAGCTGGTGGAGACAACATTTCAGGGTTTGGCGGCCATGCCTAGAATAAAGCCTCTCACAGCTTTCTTGATAATCCTGCAGGAAGCGTCCAGTTATCCACTGCTAACGATGACGCAGAAACATACCGATGCACAACCCCTCATCACCTTTGATGGTTTCTGGTTCGGCGGGAAGAAACGGTCAAACCCAAGCCAGCGCCAAATCGCGATTGTTCCGTCCTCAAAGTATACGTTCTCCTTCTGTCCATTCCGGCGCATCATAGCTGGCGCGCTGTGCGTCGCGAGTACGTCTGGGCTCAACCTGCTTACGAAGTTGACACGGTACTTCCATCTGGTTGGGTGTTCATGACTTACCAATTAACTGACATGATCCTCGCCTGATGTATGCGGGTTGAGCTAAAAAGGGGTTTGTCTTCACGAGCTACTTCCTCAAAGGACATCTTAGGTAAAAACCAGATTTTGACAGCCCTGTCAAGCTGAAATGAAATTTGAGTTGGATAGATCACGAGGAACATCGACCTACTCCACAGGTTGCCAACAGCGGATAGGTGGGGTGAAATGACTGAGCTGTGATGAGCCAAGAGAAGTTTAATCTTTGAATACACCTACGGCATTTAATACTGCAGCGTTATGCCCACCAGACGGCCCACCGCATAGGATAGCCACGCAACGACCAACCCCAACGCCTTCGGGTTCACTCGATTGTAAACCGTGTGGAGCACCGCCGAGACTAGGCAATGTGGAAGGGGGCCAGTGTGGGTTATTGGGAGAGTCGCGGGGGGTCATCGTCAGATCATATAGTCTCGCCGAAAAGTCCCTCGAACAAGTGCAAATCAGATATGGGAAAGAAGGATGAACCGCGATTGCAGTGATTTCCTGGCCCAGATGGTCAAAGAACGCAAACTTTTTCACGGGCACACTGAACACCTTACCCCACCGTGACCCCTAAGCTTCCCGACTACGTTTTTCTGCTTGGCGTGTAGTACGTAGAGCATACGGCCTCGCGAGCACACTATCAAAGGGTCGAGAGGGGCTTCGTTTGATAAGGCCCATGCCACGGCACTAAATGGATCCTGCGAGGATGATGTCAATCGAGCTATTTCCGACCGGTGCTGAATACAAACTTCAAGTTGTGCGTCATCCTGAGTGACTCTGACACAAAAGCCATTGCTTGGATGGGTGGGGGAAACGACTGCGACGGCGTCAGATCCGCCGACAACCATGGTGCCTGACCAATGGTCCGTCATCGCCCTCCAACGCTCCCGTAGCTCAGGCTGGTCCAAATCTCCGGCCCAAAGTGTCTGTAGGGAGAGTGCATCCCAAGGAAAGAGAGCGATGGAATGGGCAGAACCTAGGAATGTGAGCTACTGCAACGATCAGGCTGGTGGTATTGCAAAGGACGTAAGGGAAACACAGACATCAATTGTCTTACTGAGACTCAAGCCTGACTCGGAGGTCATCATCGTTATGTTGAGACCGAAAACGGAAAGAGGCAACAACTCGCGCTTAAACTCTTCAAATCACTCAAATGTCCACTCAAGCATCCTCCGAGCCCGTACAAGGCGCGTACGAACCCAGAGCGCCTCTCGCACGCGCAACTACCGCGGGCCTTCAGGCAGGTGCAGTCGGAGCATTCGTCAGTGCAGTGCAGAATGCGCTGGCTTCACACTCAGCTGGTGCTGCTGGTTTCTTGACCCGCACCGGTAGCTCTATTGGAACTTTCGGTATGTCCCTCGACATCGCTGCCTCCCATATTTTGAACCGTACTTGAACAGCGGCAATGGGGGCTGCTTTTGCGTTCACTGAGGCGGTGGTCGCAAATCAGAGAGAGACTGACGATGCGCTCAACGGACTTGCTGGCGGATGTGCGGCTGGATTTCTGGCCGGTATTCGAAGTACGTTTCGTCATGCATTGGATCGTGTCTTATTTGCATGTCTCTCACATATCTCCTCATAGCACGTTCCCTACCTATAGCTGTCGGTTCCTGCGTAGTGGTTGGTGGGGCCATGGCCACATTCGACTACGCAGGTCAAATAGTCGGGGATACTGAAGACAAGAAGGAAGAGAAGCGAAAGACGTTTTTCAAGACTCGACCAATATTTCACAAGCCTTCTCTCGACCCATCCCCCGCCCCATCTTCAATAGAGTGAAAGCCATGTATCATCCCAAAATGCAGCTCTTGAAATAGACCACTACGCTTGTCTCATGAATTTTCAATGGCCTCTGGTTTGCTTCAATTCCAAGATATCTGTCGTCAAGTACAACGCACGGATGAACCCGATATATCGGGTTACTAGCCTAGTCTCCAGCACGCTCTTTTGTTAGTTCCTCAATGCGAGCATAGACCTCTTCCTGGCGGGCTGCATAATAATCAGGCCATGAACTGGCAGACCTACATTTTTGCTGTGATGCAATCACTTTAGCTTGGAAGCTCAAAGTATAGTGTTAATGGCAATACACACATATTTTTCCAGCTCTTGCCACACGCGCTCATCGTCATCATCGTCACCTCCTCCCCCTGAGGCAAAAAAATGGGTGATCACGTCAAAATCCTGCAGTTCCAGGTCCGCTTGGGATAATTGGTTTGGTGGAATATCGCAACTCCCTTCAGCGGTGTCCGAGATCTGCGCCTCGCTGGGCACACCTTCATTCACCAAGCCATTTGATGAATTGTGATTTACAATTTCGCCGTCACGTTTCCGCTTCGCGATGCTCGCCCGCTTCCTGACATCTTCTAGTGCGCCTTTCAGTTTCTTGTCAACGTGACCCGCCCACGATGCGGCGGTGTGATGAGGCATCTAAGTCGGGGGTATGAATTGAGTACACCTGGATCACCAGCGACACTTACTTTTTTGTGTAATTTGTGCACCAAGGCAGTGTTGGAAATAGTCGGGTCACATGTCAGGTGATGCTTAGCAAGGCGAAGGGTGTATTCATCTTCCACGTCAGTGAACAGGTACTTCCCGGTCTTCATCAAACGGCGCGTCGCTGCAGCGGGAGGCGTCGGGGAACGTGATGTTGCTGAATCCTCTTGATGAGCGGGTTTAGATGGCGCGGACTTTGGTGCCTTCTTTGATTTCTTGTCTACCAGAGTCTCCTTTAACCTCTTACCTTCGCCGGTGGCCGGAGAGGTTTGAGGTTTTACTACCTTGGTCTGATGGGATAATGTCTCCGCAGTCTCGACCTTGATGGAAAAGGCATTTTGACGGCCTCGTTTCAAGGCTTTAACGTTCGCAACGGACTCCATTATGTAGTCTGTTTCATCTAGCAGGGCACCTTCTTCGACGCAGTCCGTCACAAAGCCAGCCAGGATTGGAGACTTGCCTAGAGCGACGGCCTCATTGAGGAGACCTTGAAAGGTATCAGAACGAGCGAACAATATCGAATAGTCAGCATCTGCAATATTGTTGACGATCTTCCCCTTGTTTTTCTACTAGATCCGTCGATATCAAGTTTGCGGTGAGAAATGCTGTCTAAACACACCTTAATGTTTGTGACCAAGTTGTGACGACCATGGAGGTCTACTTGTACAAAGAATCGCAACGGCTGCCCGGAACCAGACAAGAAAATTTCACCGCGCTTTTTACGTGCAACAATATTGCGAGGCCGTACAAGCGGAGAAGCGGAGTAATGAGTCGAATGTGAATCGTCTGAAACTTCCATGAGTTCATCAACTTCGGATTGTTCGGAAGAGTCGGTAGAGATGGCTCTCCCTTTGCCCTTGCGGAACCGCTTCGAAGGTGGATTAGTAGGCTTGACAGCGGGGGGGCGCTTGCGAGACGTTGTCGGAGTCAAAACTTCTTCCGACGAACGATGGGAGGGATTGGCACGCGATTTTCGTGTCACAGAACGATCCTCAGAAGCATCAGTACCGTGCTTCCGGGAAGCAGTGGCGGCAGTATTTCTGAGAAAGTGTTCCTGAGAGTTGGTTGAAAAGGCGTCAATTCCCGGAGATTCAAATCTTGAGGTTGAGGGTGTAGGCCCTGGAGTGGTTGGTTGCATGGGGAACATAGGCGTATTGGAATTAATTGGTGGTTGTGAAACGGGCAATTGATTCTGACCGAGCCAACTAGAATGATCCATGTGTCGCACAACCTCCATTATGGTCATTATGGTTGCAAGATTCGGAGTCTGAAGATTCACGCTATTCATGGATGCCGTGTTCGACGCCATCTGCATCATCGGGGACTGAACAGAAGGCAACGGTGTATGGGGCACGCTGGGTGCATGGATTATTTGCGGTTGGTGTGGCTGGGGAGAAGGAAGGCCGGTATGTGCAAATGGTTGGGCGGGCATCATCTGTGGTTGGGAAGAAGGGTAGGGTTGTTGGGTAGCGAATGGTGCGTATGCGTGGGTATTCTGAGACTGGGATGGTCGCATGAATAAAGGAGGTTGAAGATAAGGTAACGGTTGTGTAGCTGGTGGACTCTGCGCCGGTGGTATGTCATCGCGGGTACCTGCCATCGATTCTTTGGAAAGGGTTGTGCCAACCACGGCTGGCTGCGCTGTTCCAGGTACTGGTAGTGGCGGTCGCGTGATGCGTGGTGGATTGGACTCCGATCGTGTATTGTCTGAACGTTCAGCGAGTCTGTTCTCGGGTCTCTGGAATGTAGAATCCACCGGAGTGACCCTTGGCGTTGGTAGCGGACTTCTTGTAAAGTGTATAAGTAGACTGTCGGGAGAGAATTTGGCGACCGACTTTGCTACGAGTGCCTCAACTTCTTCCAGTTCGTCCTCGTCGACTACGATGCCATCAATAGTAACGGGTTTCCCATCGTCTACTGTTATTGCACCTCCCCAATTATCTGCTTCAAGCAAAGGCCGGCCAACATCTATGGATGCCCGGACCCAAGTGTATTCAAGCACGACCTTGCTTGCGTCATGACCCCACGTACGAATGAGGCGTTTGCCGCTCTCGGTTGTAGAGTCAACTAGGGTGATAGCTGCCTCCTTGGCATTGCTCACGACAAGTGCACCTGAGTTCTAAACGGAATGGATGAAAAGGAGACGCAGGATAGACATGAGGCGAGTTCGATATACCTTCAATGTCCTGACAAGCTTGGGACGACCCTCGAGTTCTACAGCCTGCACATTAATTTTCAGTGGGTTACCCTGTGTATCGACCAGTATGCTCTGGTGCTGAGCGCTGGCCTGCGTTGATGACAATTCCGAGAGTTCCATAAGTGTCGGGCACGAGGGCGGGTGCACGTTATATACACGGATTGCACGTGACCTATCCATCCACATAATAGCCTCGATCAAACACTCAATATTCGACTGTCATACATTTTATTGCATGGACACTATCATGGCATAACAGAGAGACAAAGGCATAACATGATGGTGCCAAACCAAAATAGCGGCTCTTCACCGGTAACTACAGAATGGATCAGCGAGCGAGCTAGAAGCGCACAATGTAGACACACCTCTTCTGCCTACGGGCACGGGCACCAGCACCGCCGAACTTCTTGGGCTCCATCCGTCTAGGATCCGCAATCAACAGTGTGCGGTCGTATGCAACCAACTTTTTCTTCAGCTCCATGGCGCTGTAAGCATCGATGTACTTGGAGTAATATGCAACGACAGCCTTGGCGATAGCCTGGCGGATGGCATACACTTGCGAAGTGTGTCCTCCACCTTTGACACGTACTCGAATGTCAAGAGGTGCAAAGGATTCTTCTCCTACAACGAGAACTGGCTCGTAGATCTTGAAACGGAGTATTTCGGGCTGGACAAGGTTGATAGGAGACCCATTGATGCGGATGAGGCCACGACCCTCCTTTGCATGGGCTACTGCGGTAGCGGTCTACAAAACACGTGAGTAAGTGCATCTGTCGCTCGAGATTGCCTGCGTCCCAGCGCGAACCTTCTTTTTACCAAAAGTTTGAACGGCCTTTGTCGACATTTTGCTGGCTAGAAGGAAACTCCGAGGTTGCGCGATCTGCAATGGGTGAGATCAGTCCTTGTTTGATGGTGAACGCCGTCATCCAGGGAGAGAAAGTCGGATCCAGCATGTATCCCGGATGTTTCGACCAGACATTCAGCGATTCGGCAGGTTCTCAGCCTGAGAATGCACGGAGAAGGAGCAAGAAAAGGAACGTACCGTACCGTCTCTGAGTCGGTTCAAGTGGTGCTGGTCTTTTGCCTGCCCCGTCGAGTGCTTCTCGATGGTAAAGAGTTCCCACGAACCATCTATGGTAAATTTGTAGTGTCACCCCACCTCATTTCTACTAGTACTCTACACAATGTTTTCGACCTTTTGGCAGACAACCCGACGTGCGAGCGCGGCTCCAGTCCTAAGGAGCACCCGTGCAGCCACCTTCACTCGGACACGCACGTTCGCTGCAGCCGTATCAGCCCATGGTCAGGAGACCTTGACAGGAGAACGTAGAGGTCCTTTTGTCTCTTACTCAAGTTATTCCCCGCTGACTCGTGCTTCAGCTATCGATATCGCTGAGCCTGTCTTTCTCACACTGTCATCTTTAGAGGGAAAAAAGACAAGAGACAAGGCGGTTGCTCTTGACCCAACCATATTCAACCATCCCATCCGACACGATATCTTGCATCTCTGTGCCGTTCACCACCTTGATTCCCTGCGTCAAGGAAGCGCTAATACCAAGACGCGAGGGGAGGTCCGAGGCTCTGGGAGGAAAATTCGACCTCAGAAGGGGACCGGAAGAGCACGTCTAGGAGATGGTCAAAGTCCTATGCTCCGTGGAGGAGGTGTCGCCTTCGGTCCAAAGCCGCGCGATTTTAGTACAAAGCTCAATCGCAAGGTCATCGAGATGGGAATGAGGGTGGCATTGTCGGCGAAATTCAAAGAACAAAGACTGGGTGTCGTGCCTCGTATCAAGTGGTATTGCCACAAGACGATTACCCTCAAGAATCGACTTGAAACGCTCGGATGGAGAACGGGGACACTTTTCGTTTCTGGCCTACCACAGGTAGATCCTGCCATCCAACGCGCCGGAAGGAATTTGCGAGGACTGGAATTCAGGCATATTGATGAGGTCAACGTATATGACCTCGTCAAGTGGCGAAGGGTGATACTAGATCTTCCTGCTGTTGCATTGTTAGAGTTGAAACTCGGCCGTGAACATGTTGGTCGAGTCTGAGCGTAGTATCCTTATCGTAGTCATATGCTGTGCGTTTACGCGGCCACGTGATGAACGCGTCCTCATTAATTGCCTTGTGGTCGTTGGAGTACCATCACATCCATGTCTCAACCATCGCAGAACGAGGGACAGCAAGATTTTTCTCTCTCAGGCCCTCTCCTTGTCGCGAAATTAGAGGAAGCCGGAATACACACCAATGACATCAAGAAACTCGCAGACGCCGGTCTTCATACTGTTGAAGCCGTCGCTTTTACACCCAAAAAGAACCTCATGGCTATTAAAGGTATCTCGGACTCCAAGGCAGACAAGATTCTTGGTGAAGGCAAGTACCAGACTGCATCAGCTTGATCCGGCCTTGTCAATTACATCACAAGACTAGCCCAGAAAATCGTCCCACTTGGCTTCCAGAGTGCTACAGAAGTACATGCCCGGCGTTCCGAGTTAGTACATATCACAACTGGCTCCAAACAGCTGGATGCTCTGCTCGGTGGTTTGTGAACACGCATTTGACCTCATTCTCTGCTGTCTAACTCGCATATAGGTGGCATCGAAACAGGTGCTATAACAGAATTATTTGGTGAATTTAGGACGGGAAAGTCCCAGTTATGCCATACACTCTCGGTGACATGTCAGCTCCCTGTCAGCATGGGAGGTGGGGAGGGCAAGTGCTTGTATATCGACACCGAGGGAACTTTCCGTCCTGCTCGTCTACTCGCTGTTGCTGAGAGGTATGGTCTCAATGGAGAAGAAGTATTGGACAATGTCGCGTATGCTCGCGCATACAATGCAGACCATCAGAATAGTCTGCTCACTAGCGCCAGTGCCCTCATGGCGGAGTCAAGGTACCACGTGTATTCATCATGTTATATGCTAACTCCTGACAATCGGTGCAAGGTTCTGTCTTCTCGTGGTCGACTCTTGCACGGCGCTATATAGAACAGACTTCAGTGGTCGCGGGGAGCTTTCCGCTCGCCAAAATCACCTCGGAAAGTTTCTGCGCACCCTTCAGCGGCTAGCTGACGAGGTGGGTTACCTTGCTTACTCGTATGAAACACAGCTTATGCTTCGATCCAGTTCGGTATCGCCGTCGTCGTCACAAATCAAGTTATGTCGAATCCCGATGCATCTGCCGGTCCATATGCTGCGAACGAGAAGAAACCCATTGGTGGCAATATTATGGCTCATGCTTCTACTACTCGGTTAGCAACTGCTTTTTTCTTGGCCATCGTTGCTCATTTTCTGCTAGTTTGCAACTCAAGAAAGCCCGCGGAAATACACGGACGTGTAAGATTTATGATTCACCGTGTCTTCCAGAAATGGAGACTACTTTTGCTATCCTTTCTGGTGGAATAGGGGACCCCGAGGAAGAAAGCTGAGGATGCTGGAAGCATGATACATTGTCCACGCTTTTGGGAACTAATACTGTAAGTGAATGATGGAATTTATAATGTTTCTCTTCGTTGTAAACTTAGGATGTCATAGGGACTCGCAAAATATTTGGTGTTCGTCTGCCTAAATGAACATGCGTTTTAGGTAAATTGCGCAATTGCGTATAATCGATAAGCCAGTTGAGTGGCATGGCAGGTAAGACCGAGGGTGTTATCACACCAACAGACGTGTCAGAATGTTTGCCTTGGTATGGTTGATGGTCTCCCTGAGTTTATTGACATCCGAAGGACTGACATCCGCAATGTCGGCTAGAAGGTAAGCGACGTCGCCTTTTGAGTCCGAGTACTGCTTCTCGACATTATATGGGGATAGAATATCATTAACTTGTCTGAGCACGCCGGGCTGGTTGGTGTGAACGTGACAAACGCGAACATTATTCCCTTGTTCCGCAGTAATGGCGCGTAGGTCAACCTCCGGGAAGTTGACTGCCCCAATGGTAGAGCCGTAGTTGAGATATCGCGTCAGCGCCTGTGAGACTTCTTCCCCAATCATGCGCTGAGCCTCTTCGGTGGAACCACCGATGTGGGGGGTGAGGATCACGTTCGGAATACTGCGAAGAGCAGTGGCCCACGGGTTGATTTGATCATCGAAAGGTGCACCATTTGATCCTGGTTCGGCGGGGTATACATCCAGCGCAGCACCAGCGAGGTGCTTGGAGGTGAGTGCATCAATCAGCGCTGGGATATCAACAACACTACCACGCGCATTATTGATGAGATATGATCCCTGTTTCATCTGTTCGAGCTCCTGCTTCGAAATCATGTTCATGGTCTCGGGGAGCTCAGGGACGTGAAGGGTAACGAAATCAGCCTCGGCCAGGAGTGTTGGAAGTGTTTCGACCTGACGAGCAGAGCCGAGAGACATGGTATTGATCACATCGTAGAAGATGACGCGCATGCCAAAGGCCTCGGCAAGGACGGAGAGTTGTGAACCAATGTGTCCATATCCAACGATTCCGAGTGTTTTTCCACGAACCTCCCAGCACCCCTTGGACTGCTTGTTCCAGATGCCTGCATGCATCTCAAGGGAACGTTGGCACCATTGGCGCGATAGCGCGATGATCTCGGAGATGACTAGCTCTGCGACTGATCGAGAATTGGAGAAAGGGGAGTTAAAGACAGGGATGCCAGCCTTGGCTGCGGTGATGAGATCGACCTGGTTGGTCCCAATGCAGAAACAGCCGATGACAAGAAGCTAGAGGAGGATGAGGAGTGAGAACGAGGACATAGGTCAGATGGATAATACATGCCTTTGTCGCCGCCTTGATTATTCTCTCCGTGATTTGAGTTTTGCTACGTATACCGACGGCGTGGTAGTGGGGAATTTTCTCTAGAAGCTCTGCCTCCGATAAGGCGGCGCTGTAGTGATCGACATGGAAACCTTGGGATCTGAAGTAGCGGACAGCTTCTTGGCTAATATTTTCTAAGAGGAGGAGCTTCAGGTCCTCGTTGTCGATGGGATGAAGTACCTTCGGTTGTCTGATGGCATTGAGGGCTGCAAGGGAATCCCGGTGACGAAGTCTGTCCGAAAATGAGTGGGATTTCGGGGAGACGGACGCGGCGACGACCCGCGGTGAGGATGCGGGGATGGGGATGGGCTGGGGAGCCATGCTAGTGGAATGAAAATAAGGGCGGTTCATCTTCACGATGGCTTTTTGTTGCGGTGTAAAGTTGTTGCAATCCGAGTCAAGTTGCAGTGTAGTAGTAATTGATCTGCCAACTCGGAATCTGTCATCATCGTGATGCGCCTCTTCCTCCTCGATCACGGCGCTGGCAACGTCCAGAGCCTTGCAAACTCACTTACGAAGCTTGGCTACTCTGATTACAAGTGGATCAGAGATGCACACGACTTCGCCGAGTTGGACGCAATTTCCGATATACCTGTAAGTAAGGATCACCGCATTTCCACACCTGACGGCTCCATTGCATCTCCTAGGCTCTCATATTTCCTGGCCAGGGTGCCTTCCACACTGCCATCCAGTCCTTGCACAATCATGGTCTGTTTGAGCCACTTCAAAAGTACTTGGACTCCGGGAAACCATACTTTGGCATATGTGTCGGCATGCAGGTCCTCTTCGCATCTTCCGCCGAGTCCCCCGGGACTCAAGGATTGGGCACGATACCATATCCAATAGTTCGTTTCGACGACATGGACAAGGCAGTACCTCACATGGGCTGGAACTCTGTCGAGTGTCTCGATACCTCCAATCCATCCGCTCTCGAGGGCGTCTCCTCCTCCTCACACTATTACTTTGTTCACTCTTACTGTGCCAAGTACGATCCCTCCATTTCCGCCGCCCAGTGGGCACACTCCACCACCCAATATGGACAGGAGGTCTTCATATCCACGGTGCGAAAACATAACGTCTTTGCCACCCAATTCCACCCCGAAAAGTCTGGCCCAGCTGGCCTTCATATCTTGAGAGCCTGGATCGAGCAATCTCGAAAAGGTCGTACCCCTGATCCCCCACCCCTCTGTATACCTCGTCTTCCCAAGCTAAGAGACAGATTCACCAAGCGCATCATCGCATGCTTGGACGTCCGTGCCAACGATGATGGAGACCTCGTTGTCACAAAAGGCGATCAATATGACGTCCGCGAGAGAGCCTCCCCTTCCGGTGTCACCACAGTCAGGACCGCTGGCACAGTACGTAACCTCGGGAAGCCAGTCGCACTCGCCGATAAATACTATACGTCAGGGGCAGATGAATTGTGCCTTCTTAACATCACCTCATTCCGTCATTCCCCTCTTCAAGATCAGCCAATGCTTGCCGTCGTTCGCGCTGCTGCGGAGAAAGTCTTTGTTCCTCTCACGATCGGAGGTGGTATCAAGGGCACCATCGATCCTGATGGTACCAAACGCTCCGCAGTCGAAGTAGCTGGAGCATACTTCCGCTCTGGTGCAGATAAAGTCAGCATAGGCTCTGAGGCCG
This sequence comes from Hemileccinum rubropunctum, assembly GCA_038089535.1. NCBI lineage: Eukaryota > Fungi > Basidiomycota > Agaricomycetes > Boletales > Boletaceae > Hemileccinum > Hemileccinum rubropunctum. The sequence continues at coordinate 138,323 of JBBPLC010000011.1, read as the reverse complement.
TCTACGCGGTAGAGAGGTTGCGCGCAACAAACAATGTTGGTGATGGCACCAGTGCGATCGAGACCATATCGAAAGTATACGGTAGCCAAGCCGTAGTTGTTTCGATCGATCCAAAACGAGTTTACGTGAACCCCGCGACATACGATGGGCCGTACGAGGACGAGCTCATCTACGAACAGGACGATAGTCCCGACCAGCGTGGCAAGGCTTGGTGGTATCAATGTACTGTTTCTGGAGGACGAGAAACCCGTCCAGTCTCAGTTGTAGAGTTGGCGAAAGGCGCACAGAAGCTCGGGGCCGGAGAGATCTTACTTAACAGCATGGACAGGGACGGAACCGGTCTTGGCTTTGACCACGACCTAGTTCGGATGGTGAAGAACGCCGTGTCAATCCCGGTGGTAGCCAGCAGTGGAGCAGGAGCCAAAGAACACTTTGTAAACCTGTTCAAGGAGACCAATGTAGAGTCCGCTCTAGCGGCCGGAATATTCCACCGGGAAGAGGTGAGGATAGAGGACGTGAAAAGGACGTTACAAGAAGCAGGATTCAATAGTAGAATCATATAGAACTTGAATTAGTTAGTGACTATGTCGTCGACACCCTAGCTCAGGCTCCCTGGAGGAAATTCACTACAGAGTTCGAGCTCAACAAGCAGAATACGAGTGCATTACATTATTAGATGAACATCTCAAATGTGTAGACCTACATACAACCTCGAATGAGGTGGGTATATGTAGATAATAGGTCACTAGGATGGATACAGGAAGCATGATGAAGGAAACAGAGGAACAAATCGCAAAAACGAATATGACAATTGTGGCATGGGATTGCCAGACGTTGAAAAAAAGATAGGAAAACACGGGTCTGGAAAGATGAAACGCAACCTTGGAAGAAGACCGCTAAAGTACGGGTAGGAAAGAAATAAAAGAAAAGAAAAATGGCAAAAGCCAGACCGTGGTATGCTGTGAGGCGGCAACGCTTTATTTCGGTCCCCTGACTGCGTCCTTGACCTTCTTCAGTAAACTTGTCTTCCGGCCAAGGCCAGCGCCAGCGCTAGGTGATCCAGGTGTGCCATCATAGTCCGCGTATCTGTCTTCGCCTGATGGTGTGCGGGCTGTCGTTGGCGCATGGGGTGTCGCTGGGAGTTGTTTCTCCTTTCGGGGATCATCAATATATACATAGGTTTCGGAGTTGTCTGACATGGGGGACATGTTCTCCTTCATGTTTCCGCGACGATCTGCATTAATGCCATTTCCCCCAGCGAAACGTCCGAGGAAGGAGTTCTGGGGACGATGTGTAGGCCGAGGGGCGGGCTGATGTTGGTCTGCCGAAGTCGGCGAGGGTGGTTTTCCGACATCATCGTAACCTACGGGTACGTTGGGGGAATCTCGCATCTTCCGGATACGTTGCATGAGAGACTTGGTACGCTTGGGTGCCCCTGAGGGAGATGCGGGGCCGCTTTCCACATCAGACTGATGAGCATCATGTGCCTCTGGGACCATAATTGGTTGTGGGGGAGGCAGAACGCCACGTCGGGGACGACGCCCTTCTCTGTCGTTACGATCCTTGTCTCGTGCCTGAGGTTGCCGGACGTCATCGTCTAGGTATTCTCTGTAGACCTCACGGAGGTCACGACCATCTTTGGAACGCCGACCAATGGAGTGTTGTGGGGTGCCATGTCGAGAGCCATGTCCCTCCCTACCGGCATAAATAGAGTTGGACGGAGTGTCGCCGTCACGCCGAGCAGTGCCCCCACCTGCAAAGAATTCCTCGTATGGCTCGGGTTCGTGGATTCCCCAAGCCTCTGCAATAGCATCTACTTTCTTCTTTGGGATATCATACGTGGGAGAAAACGCCCCCTTGTAGGCATCTGGAGATGAGTAAGGGGAGTCACCAGAAGGAAAGGTGGCTTCGGCTGGCGGGCTGCTCCAGGCGAGCATGGGTGCCTTGGTGCGATGACGGTTGCGAGAAGGAGCGCAGGCGTCGAAGGGACCATCGTGATGAAACACTAGAGGAAAGGATTATGAGGAAGGACGGATGAGAAGGGGAATGAAATTTTTAAAAAGGACGTACTGGGACCAACCCCACTAAAATCGAGTCCGTCTATGACGTCTGCGTGGACGGAACCCTTCTTGCCGCGGGGCTTTGCCTTTGCCTTTTCCAGGACATTGGCGGCATGCAAGACGGAATCCTGAGACATGGAGCGGCGACCGTGTGTACGGGGAGTGTTCGCGGGCTGATTGCTGTTTTGAACGGGGCGGGGTGAGATTTGAACTGAGGAGAGAAGAAAAAGACGAACGCGACGACGGTCTGGCTGCGACCGGACCTAGTGGTGCGAGAGGGCTGTTCTGAAGACTTGAGCTGGACGGTGTCTCTGACTGCGTCGATGATGTTGTCACGGTGGGGGAGCTGTTTATCTGTGGAGGCCATCTTTGCACGCGGGGGGTATTTCGGGGGAGGTTCGGGGGGTAATCGAGGGACTGGCTTTGACTGATGAACAGGATCCGAGAAGGGGTCAGAGTAGGATCTGTGACGGATCCTGTGACGTGCAAGCTGATGGTTCTGGGGCTGGGATGGGGTGTGCGAGGGCTGGTGCGGGTGGGGCTTTGATGGTGGCTTACTGCTGCCCGATTGCATCCTTGACATCGTGATGTGCGTTCCCACGCCAACCAACTGATGAGTGCGAGCGGTCGGTGCTGTCGGTGCTGTCGGCGACGGTAAGCAGCAAGGACGACGACGACGACGACGGCGACGTTCGCGGAGAGAAGTGAGTTGTGGTCCTGCGCTTCCTTCGCTATTTATACGGCCCAACATACAAGTCACGGGTGGCGCTGGTCCTCTTATTATCGCATGGTTGTCTGGTCTCGCAACGACGTCGCCGCCCGCATCCTCGCTGGTGACGCACTCGTCGTCTACAACGACCTCCTCCTTCGCATCCCACACACTTGGCTCGCTGCACATCCCGGCGGTGCACTCGCAATCCTCCACTTCGTTGGTCGTGATGCTGCAGACGAGATTGACGCGTACCACGCCCAAGACACCATCCGCACAATCAAGAAATATGCCATTGGCACCGTCGACACCTACCCCCACGCATGGGATCCCTTCCTCCCACCAATCATGTCCGGTTGGGTCCGCAAAATATCCCCAGACGGCTCTCTCGTTTGGCACAACGAAGCCCATCCCATCGCGTCCCCTTCTGGCTTGTCCTCGGAAATCCTTCTCGTCCACAAAGATAGTTCCCTTCTCCAGGATACAAGCGGTCCCTCCCTCGCTACACTCCAACCTCCCCCCTCCACTTTATCTCTCAAAGTACAAGCTCGCCATTCCGTCGCTTACAAGGAGCTTCACACGCGCATCACCGACGCTGGTCTCTACAGGACGCGCTATCTCACTGGATACGGCCCAGAAGTCGCTCGATACCTTCTCTTGGCTGCTTCCTCCGTCTATACGTACAAGCATGGTTGGCTCACCATCAGTGCTGTTTGCCTCGGATTGCTCTGGCACCAACTCGTCTTCACCGTACACGACCTCGGTCACATGGGCGTCACACATGACTGGACCGTAGATCGTCTCCTCGCCATCTTTCTTGCTGACTTTGTTGGCGGTCTCAGCGTAGGCTGGTGGGTTGACGTAAGTCCCCGTCATCGTTTCAACTTCAACAGTTGACACATTGTCCCCGCACTTGTCTAGAATCATAATGTGCATCATCGTAAGTCCCCCATCGCTGTCGCAACGTTGACTTAATCTTGGCTCGCCAGTTGTTACGAACCACCCTTCCCAGTACGTTTCGTCCCTTACAACTTTCTATCATTACCCTTACGCTTCCCCAGTGATCCCGATATCGAACATTTCCCGTTCCTGGCAATCTCAACAGCATTCTTCAAGTCACTGTGGTCTTCCTACTACAAACGCTCCATGTTCTTTGATCATTTCACGGCGGTCCTCATCTCCTTCCAACATAAGCTTTTTTACTTCCTCCTCGCCTTTGGCAGATTTAATCTCTACGCAAATGCCTATACCTTCTTGTTCCGGAAAGCATTTGATACCCGCAAGGCGAGGGGCGGTAGATGGTCATGGTGGCTAGAGGTCATTGGTGTCGCCTTCTTTTGGTGTTGGTTTGGTGCACTACTCAAAGGTTGCGGGTCGTGGACTAACGCGCTCATCTACCTCATCGTCTCTCACGTAGTCACCAGCCCTCTCCATGTCCAGGTGCGCGGGATTGCCGATGAGATCACACGCTGCTCATTTCAAGCATTCTTCGTAGATTGTACTTTCGCATTTCTCCATGTCCACGGCTGATCTTGGTCCCACCGAGTCGTTCCCTCATCGCCAGCTCAGGACGACGACCGACGTTATATGTCCCCCATATCTTTCCTTCGTCCATGGGGGACTTCACCTTCAGGTCACACACCATCTTTTTCCTCGTCTTCCGCGTCACAACCTGCGTGAGGCCAGTGTGCTAGTGAAGCAATATGCCAAGGAACAGGGGCTCGTTTACGCCGAGTTTGGGTTCATCCAGGGTAATGGAGATGTGCTAGGTGTCCTCAAGGCAGTCGCGGATCAAGCCCACCTTGTCGGGGTGGTTGCAGAGAGAGAAATTCAAGAAGCAATTGTGAAGGCGGACTAAGGGACCCTTCAGTCGTATTTTCGTTGCATATTTGTCATTCGCAACTACACTTGAACATTCCCGGACCACTGGATACCCTAGATGATCACATAGCAGATTAATGTGATCAAAAACATTCACAATCGTAGTGCTTATTCATATGCGTGCGTAGGACATGTTGCATGTGACATTCCGAGTCCAGCTGAATGCGCTCGGATTTTGGAAGCGTACAAAAAAGTGGCCAAAAAGTGTAGCATACAGGGTAAGCAAAGGCTTCTACTTCTTCTTGTTGGCCTCCTCCTCCTCCTTCTAGATAACAAAGGTGGTTCGAGTGCTGCCAAGTAACTGATTGGATGTTGGCTTACCTTTGCAGCCCGCACTTTGCGTATGCCCGCGTACCGGGCATTGGCACGAGCAATACGAAGGGTTCTGTACGCTTCGAATGACCGTTCCTCGTCCGTAATTTTGCGGGGGGGTTCGTGAACATATGGTTCGGGAAGAGGAAGAGCGGATCGCGTCGTCTCAGCCTGGAGATCATCACCCTGATATCATGTTCAGATATTTGGATTGAATTCGAGCGTTTGGACACTTACAGTGGAGTCACCCTTCTTGGGCTTGGATGCCCTTCGGGGAAAGACGATCAGCTTGGCCTTGTATGCTTTCAACCGCTCGACATTGAGAGTCTTTCCTTCCTCGCTCAAGTTTCTCCTCCGGTGATCAACGACTATACCAACACCACGTGCCTCTTTGCGGTTAATACCTGCCTCCTTCAGCTCAGCGAGAGTAAATCCGCGGCCCTCGCGGATCTTGCGGTTGTAGCGAACAGTCTGGCCGCGGACAGCGGGGCGGAGAAGTGTGAGCGGGCGGACGCCGAGCTTGGCGGCCTTGACTTTGCGGGCCGTGCGTCTGCGAAGCTTGCGACCGGGTTGATCGAACCAGGTGCGTACGCGACGCTGCCAATCTTTGCGGAAGTGGTTACCGTGAAGAACTAGCAGATGTCCGCCAAGTTAGGTCACGGAGAGGTAGTAGCAAATTGACTACGGACCGTTGTTGTGTGCGAAACCCATCTCTTATCTGCAAAAGAGCACAATCAGCTCCGAGCTGAAGGACATCCAATTATGCCGAGTCCATCCAGCGATTGACTCGCATGCGATTTTCAGTACCCATACTCAAACCGAAGAAAACGGGTCCTGTGGACAAGAAGACTATCGAAGGGTTAGACGCACCTTGACGGGGGTTTTCTGGACTGCTGTTGACGACGAGGAGACCAGGTCAACGAGAGACACGGTTCACGGGAACTCCCGTAAAATTGGTGCGGCGACTGATTTCGTCCACGTGCCTTGCCCCCTGAAACACTCAATAGCTCCACTCTTCACCTTGTCTAAAGTTTACGACGATAAACGTTCACGCAGCGTTGACATCTGACACCCAAAGCTGCGCAGGAGCGCGGACTTGTCGCAGATCGTCAGTGTGGTTACCACCCGTCACCTCGCTGACGTAATCGCAGTCTATGCGAGCAAGCGCCCGTTTTCCTCCTCCCCACCTATTCCCACTGGGGATTTTTGTCAAATTGTCATCCATCGTTTGAGTATGGGTCGTTCTCTTATTTCGCCGTTCTTATTCTTTGCTTTCTATCTTTCATCTGCACTCTCGTTCAATGTAACCGTCGAGTCGTCGCCGACGCAATGTGGCCCTCTAAATGTCACCTGGACAGGTGAGTGAGCCCAGTAGTGTCTTTTCGTGAGTCTATGTCAATATGTTCGAACGGTAGGGGGGAACCCTCCCTTCCAAATTGTGCTGATACCCGTGAGTCGCACACCCCACGGAATTTAACGTCTCCCTCATCCCCACATCCCAAGGTCTACAACATTCCAAGGAACATATCTGTACCATCGACATCATTTAATAACAATCAGGGCTCATATCAGATCTCGTCCATTCCATTCAACGAGACCACCCAATTTATGTTGGCCATGTCCGATGCAACTGGCTTTGGCACTGGCGGAATATCCGACTTGCTCACTGTGGGAGCGCCAATCGGAAGTGCCTCCTGTAATACTTCCAATCCCTCTCTTCCTTTCTCTTTCAGTCTTCCATCTTCGCTGCAACAATGCAAGTGCGTCGAGGATTTCACTCCTTCCATTTGAGAAATTCACCTTGACATTAGCCCCTACATCTTCGACGATTACGATGGGGCCGTCTTACCAATCACAATCACGGTCAGTCCTGTGGACATTCGATTCTTCCGTTTCTTATCCCTTTTACATCTAGGGACTCATTCCTGGTGGCGAATCGTTCCTCCTACACCCTCCTGCAACGGGAACGAGCTTTACATGGGTCGCTGACGTTGCAGCTGGAACTACAATTGTTTTCACATTGACCGACGCCCTTGGTAACTCAGGCGGGTCCTCTGATACCGAGACTGTCACCCTTTCCAATGACGCCAGCTGCCTCAACGCTAATTCGCCTTCCTCTACTGTAAGCATTCCCTCGTCGACTTCTTCCTCTACGCCATCCCCCGCGCAAACACCGTCCGGCGTCTCCACGAGTACTATTGTTGGTGTAGCAGTCGGTGTAGTCCTTGGCGTCACGGCCATCGTCGCGCTTGCAGTATTCTACTTAAAACGTCAACGCTACAGACGTTCACCGTACGGACTCGCACCGACACGGAAAACACGTCGTCCGAACTCGGTGGAACTCGACCCCGGCATCGATAACTTCCAGCACCCCCCAATATATCCTTTCCCCTATCAAACCGATTCCATTAGCCACCTAGCTCCCCCAATTGCATCCAGCTCACCAGCAACACTAGCATCGCATCGGGAGACGTCGCCGTCGACAGATCCCTCGGTCCGCGCAGAGATACCTTCTATACTCCAACAACATTCTCGAGCAAACTCAAATGCTGATGGCTTTGCGGCATTTGGTGACGTTGCTGGTTCATCCATGTCATCGAGCGGTCGTCGCAAAGCTGCAATGGCTGGCGTGACAAGTTACCAGCCTGTTACCCGCTTTATTGTTCACAGTGATGCTGAGGATCATCTCACCGAAGATGAAGCTGAGGTTGTAGAACTTCCTCCGCAATACTCAGAGCGACGAACACCTGCAACAGTACCCACAGGAGAGAGGCCAGCGTCGTCGGTGACAGGACTGTCATCTGCCAACGGGCGACACGTAGACGAACCACTACAGTCCACTTCCCATCCTCCAGAGTGATCCCTTCGGGTGGGTTTGTAATGTAAACTGTACACTTCGTGCTTCTGGGATGTCCTCCGGTTTTGTGACGGATGGAAACTTAACCTTTGTTGAAGAACCGCTGGCGTGCTGATTCCTTAAATATCTAAAATATATTTATGTCTTGGGTTGAGTCCACTTGCTTATTTTGCCCCATGACTGCCGGTAGCTACCAATGAGCATGTACACTTGGGCCAATCTCGAGTGATCTAGCAAGTGTTGCATTTCATGAGTTATATACGTGTATGCATACCCGGGTGCGGTATCTAAGGAAAGGAAACAGTACGACTCCATCGCTGGGATTGGGAATACGACCACTACAACAGATGATCGGTAAGTAATACAACACTGAGTACAACCTGGGATGAGACCGAGTCGAAGCTCGAATAACTACAGTCCTTGAAAGTTTTGAGTTGATGTTATCCAACCACTCCCCAATGAGCGTCACGAATTTGGCTCCATGTCACCTCCATCGAGATTCTGCCTGGAAAATGCATCAATCATAGCATCTTGATCTTTACGCCGCCTGTGCCTCCTGCGTTTGTCGTCCTTAATGATACGCTCGATGCGTCTGCGCGTCTTGGCATGACTTCGGGGATTGATAAGTGCAAGTTTGCACCTGTAGCATGCAAGTTCGATGCTTGCGAGCAATCGAAGGGTGTCAGAGTTATTCAAGGCCTATCATGCACCCAGTCAGACACAATGCCACCACCGTGTCGCGAAGATAGGTGGTGAAGACATACATTCAATGACCATGATATAACACGGGCGCCTTCCACACATCCGATGACGACGAAATTACCGCGCTTCTCGGCTTGCAAGTCCGACAACTGAACTCATCCTCCCATTCAAGCAACCAAAAAGGGGAGCCTACCGATCACTCACCTCTCCGAACGAAACCATTACCTTGCCAGATGACATGGAGCGTACCACTGGCCATAAAAGGGATCAATACAAAATTCGTGGATGGAGAGATAGGCTCATACCGACACGTGATGACTGCCCAGCGATCTCCTGAGAGACGAGAGCACGTCCAAGGTATACCCAAGAGTCCTTTTCCGGCCTTCTTATGTGCACTTTGACTTGAATGTCTCGAAATTCGCGCGAGCTTGACGGTATCGGTGCTACTAAATACCATATGTGTGGAATATGCAGACATGATGAGAGTGTAATATCAATGAATCAGTGGCATGGACATGTACAGAATTTGCGATAGGAACGTACAAGACGGTGAGGGTGCATGGCTCGGCGTACCCTGTACTACATCGGGCATAACCTCGGGGAAGGAGGGGTTAGTCGCTATTATGGGATCTTCTTCCATGGCATCCATCTGAAAAAGGAGCAGTACTTGGTGAGCGTCCGGGAGAGAAATGAGTCGAGAAAGTTGATACCCTTGAAGAAACGTGTGGGGCTCAGGTATCTTGAGTGGCAGTGAGTTATTGAGCGAGTTGTGCCGTCTACGTTACTTACATTCTATCGATCACGTGATCCAGTTCATTAGGCGTACGTAGCAAAACTACAATGGCACACGCCAACTAAAAAAATCCGCGAACAACACGAAAAGTATAACATCCAATGCCACGAAGACAAGAACGGTCGTTTAGAACGGTCTCAGCCGAGGCAAGCGAGTTCGCTCTCTCGCGCTCTTGGAAATGCGAGTCTTTCTCGTGAGAAACACTGTCACGGTACAGGTCATCAGCGGTAGGTGGGATATATATGTGAAGATCGTCGTTATCCACTTTCAATTCAATGATCAGAGTTGGATACGATAGCTATGTGAGTGACGGTGGGGAAACCCTTGGTTATTCGTGAGGGGCGAGCAGATACACTGACAATACTAGGGATACCTGTCTCGCCAAGCAATCAGGTTGCAGTCTGTATGTGAACATTCGATGCAGATCTCTTGAAACAACCTATCTCATTTCCGGGGCGAGGTAGCTTCCCGACACCAGGCAAAGGTTGCGTGGCGTGAAGTGAACCTGGTTTATGGGAGTCCTCTTCGTGGGGAATGTTGCCAGTAAGTCGGAACTACAACCGGTGAGAATGCATGATCAACACTACGAATTCTGGCACGTACGTCTCACTGTTTTCTTCCTCTACAGCGCGAAGTCCAGAGCTGTCGTCCGTTCCATTTTCTCGTGGTTTGACTTGACCACCAGAGCTTTTGACATCCCAGCAACGTACTGTCCAGTCAGCGCCTCCGCTCACGAGCATCGATGACTCCGCACTGAAAGATAAGGAATATACGGATGCAGTATGGCCCGTCATTTTTTTGATGCGCTTGCCAGACCCCAAGTCCCAAAGATTGATGGCGAGGTCTTCCCCTGCGCTAGCGAGATACCTACCATCTGGACTAACCGCCAGTGTAGAGAGCGTTCCTTGATGACCGACGAATACCCGCACACATGTGCCGCGTTGGACATCCCACAGTCGAGCTGTCCAGTCACTCGACCCGGTCGCCAGATATAACGAATTGGGATGGAAGCGGACACACTGAAAAGATAGATGAGCGAAAAGATAAAGCACCACCGGTCTACCTACGTCAACATCACTCAGATGTCCTACATAGATCCTCAGACACGACGTCCGATCCGTGGACCAAAGTCTAGCTGTCCGGTCTCGACTAGCGGTCGCAAAATAGATGCCCATAGGGCTCCACTGTACATCCCAGACCGGCTGTTGATGACCCCGGTAGGCAACGACATTGGACATTGTGTCCAGTGACCACAGCCTAGTTGTGGCATCCGCCGAGGAAGACAAGAGATATCTCGGAGGCACCGCAGAGCCCCCTAGGGGATCGAAAGAAAGTGAGTACACTGGCCCACTGTGACCGATCAACTTCCGGGTCGTGGAATCCTCTCTCTCTCGAAGCCTGGATATACTAGCTACGGGCGGAAAATCCGGAATCAGGTACGAGGACTCGAGAGACTTTAGACAACTTACAATTCTTTGCCAAATCGGGTGATTTATCGTTCCGCAACCCTCTGAATTTTTCACCCTTCAGACTCCATAGACGAATATAACTCTCCGAGAAACCGGCTGCCATTAGCGTAATATCGGGGGAGAAAACGCAACACGGAGCACTGGGATCATCTGTCTTCATCGAGTTAAACTTTGGGTCTAGAAGACTTACCCCTCTCCCACATCGTGTAACGTATACGCACAAATACTTGGCAAAGCTCGGGCCCGCGCAGCTGCACCTTGTACGGAACTAGGGTCCACAGAAGTGAGAGCTGAAGGTTCAAGGCGTATGCGTTTTCTTGCATCACGCACTTTCTCTACTTCCCTTTGAACATCGACGGTTTTAAACGAAGGTGGATGAGAAAGCATGTCTGCTTCAGTCGGTGAGATGACGCCTGGAACGGCCTGGGGTCGAGAAAAATGTATGTCATATTGCGCATTAGGATCTCGGTCCAGCATCGCCTGTTCTCGGAGGACACGTTCCGTTTCTGCACGTAAATCTTCTGAGATCGGGGCAGGGCCAAGTTTTAGTTCACCCCTGGAGGTATTAAATGTGTTGGGGTTTGGGATGGCAGAGAGGCTTGTAGCCGTGTTTTTAGGAATAAGTGACGAAAGAAGGCCAGTGGACTCTTCCCATGCGTTGGGAGACACTGCAGTTGTGCTGGCGGAAGTGACTATGAAAACATGAACATGATGCTCAAGGGAAAGAGGAAAAAATCACCATCGAATCGCAGATGGTTGTTTACCACACGCATGACAGCCGCTCTCCCCCTTTTCCCCATTTCACCCGAAAAGCCTTCGCCTGCACCGAGTGCCTCACCACCAACGCCCTCTGTCAACCACCCCACAAGAAGACTGAATCCCGAACGGCTCATTCTGACTATATATTTTTCGTTGAGAAAGCGTTGCGCCAAGGGATCATTCTGAACATGAGAAGGCAAAAGCAATGTAGAGAGATGATGAAGAGTCGAGTTATGGCTCGGCGCGAGTGCAGGAGCGAACGCAGAGTAAAAGCGTATCGCTGAAGAGTGCAGGCCAATGTTTGAGTGTCTCGTGTGCGTGCAATAAACGATGCACCCACCAGCTTCTTTAAAACCTTTCTGGATGAGATCGAGGTAGAAGTGACAGAATATAGGGTACAATATTGGGCGAAACTCGGGCTTAACATGCACATCAGGGAGAGCACGATCACAAGATGAGGATGCATGCCTTGTACATGTCTAAGGAACCTTCGACCCATGCCTCGAGTTCTTTGAAGCCCTCCTGCTTGTCAGTGGGGTCGACAGAAAGTATGTCCTCCGCCCCCACACCACCCAGACTCGCGATGAGGTTCTGTATGTTGGGGGGATTACCCATAGTGGTCAACTCCTGAAGGACATTGACGTTGTCCTTCAAGACGTTCTCCCCTGGACGTGAGGGTTTCTGTGCAAAAACTGCAAGGGTCTTGACCAATTCGTCGGAAGACACGGTTTTTTCGGCATCCTCTGTGGACCCAGTGTCGAGTGTTTCGAGGAGGGCGGTCTCTGCTTGCTTGTGACCTCGCGCACGGAGGTATTCCAGGACAAGGCGATCGATGGAATTGGAGTCTTGTGGACCTGCAGTGGTGGGTGAGACACCACCCGATGACGATGCAGCTGGTGTAACAGCGGACATTGCGTCGATGAGCGCTGTTGGTAGCGGCTCTATTTGTTCGTCTATGGCTGTTCGCCTAATCGAGTATCGATCCGAACTTCCATATCATGGTCAAACTCAACAAGGGTCCCAGTGTCCATCGTACACTTCAGAACGCCATCGTCACTGCCATCAATGACCCCAACTATTCATTCTCGTTACCAAAACTCTCGGACTGGGAATCTGTCGTCTCCTCCAGTGTTCATGAGAAACAGCGATTGGAGTTCGTCGGTGACGCTATCATGCACCTCTCTGTAGCGTTGTACCTTTATCGCCTCTTCCCCGATGCTGCACCTGGCTTGTACACCGTGAGTTATGGTCCCAGCGTAGCTGGAACCACAAATCTCATTCGTGTCCAGAACATACGTTCAGCTGTAAACGCCAACGCAACGTTCACGCATCTCATGGTCAAAGCAGGCGCGTATGAGCTCCCATCGCAGTCTCACAGTACGAAAGCCGTAGCAGACTCTTTCGAGGTGATTGTGGCAGCACTCTACATGGAACGTGGCTTTGCGGATGTCTGCGCGTGGGTTCAGGAGCAGTACGCGCCGTTGATTGTCGCGGCCCGCGATTCGTATGATAAATGGCAAATCATGTTCCATGCATTGGTCGATCTCCTTGCTGATTCCCTTGGTCAGTCTCATGACCTCGGCCCCCCTTTTGTCGACCAAGCGATGTAGGAGCCCCCTCGCGACCACTCCCTTGCTCAAGAAGATCAGGCTGTCTAACAGGCGCAGTTCTCCGCGGAGTACGCTGAGTATGTATTGTTGTCCTTTGCTACTTTGTTCACTCTGACTGTGATGATTAGTGGCGCAGCGTGTCATCAACCGGATGAAATCCAAAGGCAAGGTAAAGCTGTATCTGCCGACCAAGAAATCGAGCCTTCCTCTCGAGATGCGTCTCCATAGTTGCGAGCTGGGCATACCTGAACCCCAGAGACGGTCGTCTCTAGTGATTGATCTTACCGTGGACAGCGATGCTGAAGTTGAGGAACCGGCACCATCAGATGCATTGCAAACTCTTCAGCCCAACATCAAGCCACCTTCCTTGACTCAGAACCGGCTGCCTCTGGTGGGTAGACTCCCATGGGTTCGGTCGTGTAAATCACTGCTTTCGTGTCCCTGAACTGCGGGTTGTTGCTTGTTTCTAGCCGCGATTGCATCCAGTCCCTGATCCCGATCAACGTTCTGACGGATGCGCTGTTTTTCAACGGCAACGGGGCCCTACAACATCACGAGCATCATCACACGGAGCATCAGAGTCACCTTCACCGTCTGCCTCGACTGCCACTGCGACGTCATCTGACTGCTTCAACCCCGCTACACGGGCCTTCTCCAGCTTCTCCAGGCGGTCAGATTTCTCCCTACCCCCTCAATCGGATATTGTACAAGCGCCCTCTGGGACGCATGGGAATCCAATCATCATCGAAGACAGTGAGACCGAAAGCTGAGTTGTTGCGCGTCCTAGTGTTGTTTTGCTTTCATTGCTTTCGTTTATCCTTGCTATCTATCTCGATGTTGTGCATGGAATTTGTTCACCGCATGCCGGTCGTACACTGTAATTCTATTAACAAGCGACCGACGACAACGAAACATGGTGCCAAGTCAAAAAGCATATTCCCTGCAGCAATCAGAAATCCCATCCTTTTCCACCATGGGAATGACGGGCATCAACCGTGGGTAGCTTCAGAAGTGTTCCTAGATTGTACAAGTCAACTTGGCGAGTGACAAGATGATCGAAAAACGGACCAACCTTTGCAAATGTAAACACAACGTTGTTGCTGGTGTGTTGCAACGTCGCCTCCTTGATGGCCTTGGCCAGCACGCCGGGGCCGCAAAAGTATGTCTGTAACGAATTAGGAATCGGGCGATACGCGGGACTGGGAGAGCTTACGCCAACTTTAGTTATGAGCCCGCCCGTCCTACCGGGTAAGTAGTGGCCAATTTCGATTGCTTCGCGAATCCGACGGTAGACGCTCTTCCAGTCTGGACGACCAAACATGGTGTGGGTGCGGAGCAATGTTAGAGGGTCGTACTCTGCACCAGCATCATTGATTGCAATGTTCCAAAGCATGTTTTCGTCCACCTTTTGAGTCAAGTAGACATTGATGCGGAGAAAGTCGGCTGAGAGGGATGAACAAGGAGGATATCGAGTCGGGTGATGACACTCACGGTCAAATTGAGCGGCTTCGATCTGTTTGAGCAAAGATTGAAACCAGCCAAAGGAGGGTGCGTCACGGCAAACCCAAAAGAACTCGACACGACGAAGAGACGCTAGGTTTCCGTTCTTTTGGCGGTACCAAATGTGTTTCAAAATGGACGCAAAGGGAGTGACACCTGCCATGGGACGCTGGGTGAGCATGGTGATGATGGAGTGAATGGATACATACCAATTCCGGCGCCAATGAGTACGACAGCCTCGTTATCAAATACGTCCTCTGCAGGAGCACCATAGGGGCCATCGATGCGAACTTGAGGGAGGGGACGAGCGAGGGAGGCAGAGTCAAGCTCGACAAAGTCACCGCGTGTTCCACCATACAGGGTTTGATCCTTTTCGACACCTTTCATTGCGGCCTTTGTCATTGCGGCCACGACTGCAGGACCACAGCCTAGACGGTCGCCGAGAGCATGGGTCCAGTCGCCGACCTGGCGGATATGTAAGGAGACATAGGGGTCTTCGGGTGCGGAGGTGATGGTGAACTGGGAGGAGATGAGAAGGATATTGAGAAAGGTGGAAATGAGATACGCACCGGATGCCACTGGAAGCGGGAAATTTCGGGGACTTGGATGAAAAGCCACTGGCCGGCAGTGTACTTGAAGCTTGGTTTAATAATGCGGAGTTCCATCGCGCCACTCGGGTGAACGAGGACTTTTGAAAGTCTGGTTGCTCTGGTTGCACGGAACTCACGGTAGATGCGCTCTGCAAAGTAGGCTATTCCTGGCCAGACTGTGAACCTCCAACTCTGGTAGCCGAGGCAATGTTGAGTGGAGTAGAAAGGGAAGGTTGGGATGTAGTCTGGATTTACGGAGTCGCGAACGAAGCAACCGGTTGCATGGGAATAGAGAGCGAGGAAGAAGAAGAAGGCGAGGTGGTGAGTGTACCAAAAAGCCTCGAAGCACTGGTGACGGATTTTGCGGTGGGCGGTGGTGTAAATAAGGAGCATGATGAGGAGCATGAAGTGACCGGTGATACCGCCAGCCTGGGTGTAGTGAATGTCAAGGGCAGTCTCTGTACGGACCTCTGCGGGGGGGTAAGTGAGAGTGCGATTGTAGTGGGAGGGGACATACGGGTGAGTTCGACGTTGTAAAAGTTGACATAGTGGGCGGTTGTGTGGACGACGGCCCAGAATGCCATGGAGTAGGCGATCTGGCGGTGGAACCAGATGTTCTCATCTGCCGGGAAGAAACGGACTAGTGCTGGGCGGAGAGCGGTGATGAGGTTGCGGAGCATGGGGATGAGGAGGAGGCCGGCGTCGAATGCGAGGGTGAGACCAGCACCTCTGGATATCCAGACGGACCATTTGAGGGCGTTGAGTGAGGCGAGTTTCTTGTTTGTTTCCTGTGGGAGGGTCAGCGAGGGGGAGAGGGGAGGTAATAAGTAGACGATAATACTTGGAGATACCAGCCAAGAGCGAAGAGGGTAAACTGAGTACCGTAGAAGACGAGATTGAATAGCAAACGACGTGGAGCGAAGAGCTCCCTGCGCAACCAGGCGAGGGTCATTCAAATTAGTAAATAAGCAATGATTCGGTCCGTGTGAAATTCAAGTTGCGTCTTGTTCGAATAGTAATGACGCAGACACGCGCCGTCCGAGTCGACCTCACCGCTCTCGCCGCTGCTGCTCGCGTTCTTCACGACATTTTCGTCAAAGACACTCAATCCATACCAGACATCGGTGATCTCATACCTCGTTCGTGACTCCCCATTAACCCCAACCTCGCTCACCCCAATCCAGCTGCAGGTCCTCCTTCCTCTCTCTCTTACAGCGTCTTCCCCGACGACCACCGCGTCCCATTCCAGAAGCGCAGGCTCGTCGGCATTCCCGATGCCCTCTTCCAGTATTACAACAGTCCGTTTCTCCCCTCCCTACCTCGCCCCGCTCATCCTTCCACAGCAACCAGCGTCACCTCTCACATGGGCCTCGTCCCAGAGATAGATCGCGTCTGGATATCCATAGACCACAAACTCTTTCTTTGGGACTATATCCATGGGTCCGTCTTTTCCTTTCTTTCCCTCCCCTTCCTATCCTCACCTCCCCATAGCCAGGACATTAGCTCCTTTGTAGACCAACCAGACGTCATCACCCATGTCGCCGTCGTACATCCAAAACCCGCCGTATTCGTCGACGACATCTCCGCAGTCATGGTCTTGTGTACTCCCGTCTCCGTCCTTCTCATCGGCTTGTCAGCCTCTCCTCTCCCCGGATCCAACCGCAAAGACATCAAGTTGTATGCCACCGACATGTCCGTCTCAACAGACGTAGAAATGTCCTCCGTCGTTGGCACCCCCCACGGTCGCATCTTCATGGCTGGCTCCCAGGATGGCTGTCTCTACGAGCTACATTACCAGCAATCAGAGTCTTGGTTCGGAAAGAGAGTTCACCTCATCAATCACTCCGTCGGCGCAGTTCAGAGTCTCTTCCCCCGCTTCTCTTCTCCAAAATCAGACGGTCCGTCCTCCCTTGGTTCCTTGCCCTCCTCTCACCTTATTCCCTCTAGACCGCATCCTCTCCGTCGTCTCCGACCACAAACGCAATTGCTTGTACACACTTTCTGCCAAAAACATCATTTCTCTATATCATCTCCCCGCAGAAAAAACAGTTCAACACGTTCAAACCCTCGCCAACCTATACAAGTCTGCTCAAGAAAAGGCCCCTGCTTCTCCGGCAGTAAACCCCTCCAACTTTCAAATAATCGCATTACACGTCGTCGACCCCGCCGAGTCCCGTGCAGGCATACAGCTCATAGCCATCACCATGAATGGCGTTCGTCTCTATTTCTCCCCAGCCTCCCCCGGCTTTTCATATGTCCCATCTACAAATCCTCCTGGTACCCTACGACCTCTCCAACTCGTACACGTACGCCTCCCTCCTTCAAATCTTTTCCACCCCGATGAATTGGCCCGTCCATCAAACCGCGCTCCATCTACCTCTTACAGCGTTGCTCGTGTAGCCCCACCACCACCACCTTCTCGCCCGTTCATCGTCTCTGCACTGGAGAATTCTTGCTACCAGGATGGCCTTACCATTTCAGCCCAGCCAGGCGATACCGATGGCACCGACTTTTTGCTCTGTACGTCCCCTGATCTAACTCGCATAGGCACTCTCGGCCAGGTGTCCGCATCCCCTCAGCAGTACGTCGCAAACCCTCAGTCAACCACATATCCGGCCTCCCCGTATACTACCAGTGCGAACCAGCGCCCACCACTAACGGAATATGCCACCTTATTGGCAATCCCAGGACGGACCTGGGCAATGGCCAGCGTGCCACGACCATCATTGCCGCCCTCCACTGCACCATCTCCTGTCGTCACCAACGAATTGGCATTGCAGTTCTCGGAGCCACCTCGACAGTTCATGATTCTCACCAACGTTGGACTCACGTTTCTTGTCAAGCGGAGAGCACTGGATTATTTAAGGGCTGTCATCGAAGAAGCACAGTCCGAAGGTGCTATTCAACCAATCATCGAGTTTAGAGACAGGCAAGGTCTTGTTCGTTCCGTCGACCTTGACATGGCCATACTGACTTGCCCGTCGCAGCTTTGGAAGAGACCAAACATGTGCCATGCTTCTCGGACTCGCTTGTGGAAACACATTTCTGGATACTGGCGATCACTCGATGCCTGGCACACTCTGCACTGTGAGTCCTGATGTCGCGAACATTGCAAAGCAGGCTTTCTATGATTTTGGGGAACGTCCAATCTGGACTGAGAGGGTGACATATGGCACGAGTAAGTCTCTCTCTAGCTTTCTCCTCGGGCGCATGTCCACCCTCCGCTTGTAGGTGAAAGCTCTGGAAGTGCTATATTCAGTGGTCGTAGAGAAGGATTCGCCATGTACTTTGCACGCCTCATCCGGCCGCTTTGGAAGGACAAGATGACCAAGCCTAGGTATGTATTTCAATTCCTTTTCTTCCCGTGACGTACCTACCCATGTTCCTTGTACAGCGCTTTCGGTCTTCAAGAGTTGAACGTGAATGATAACTTGCTCGTTACCATCCAAAAGAACTTGTATGCCCTCAAGGAATTTCTAGATAAGAATCCCCACATCTTCCACTCCACACCGGGTGACCCTGCTGCATCGCGCAACACGGTAGGCCATGAACAAGAAGCGTGGAAGGTTCATCTTGATTTTTTTGGTTTCAGCTGCAATGTTAGTCTGACGTTTCTTCTAGGCAGAACAAAGTTCAGTAGGCCAACTTCAAGCTCTTCTGACAAGGACCATCGAAGCCATATCTTTTGTGCTCTTACTAAGTGACTATCGATTAGGCGAACTGATAGCCCAGTGAGCATCCCCTTTTGATCATCATATACCCAGCCTGACGTGGTGTCAGATGCGACGCCGAGACTCAGAAATTAGTGATTGCGATGACCTACGAAGAACTGATCACAACTCAGAATGGAATAAATGCGTCGCGTGCCTTGGTTAACGTTGTCATCGATCAGCAAATTGGCCAGCAGATCAGCGTACGTTGCCTGTCCGTGCCCATCGTGCTATGTTGACGATGTCGTGATTAGGTGGATACCATTAGCGAAGTTTTGCAACAAAGATGCGGCTCTTTCTGCAGCACCGATGACGTTATGTTGTACAAAGTATGTGAATTTCTCAAGGCTGAATCTTCCCAGGGATAGTGCTGCAACTGACCGTTCTGCTATAGGCGCGAGAGAATCTCCGAAAGGCAGTCGAATCACGAAATCCTGCTGAACGACAGAATTGGTTGGGAGAGTCATTGAGGTAATCACCCCCACCGCACCCTGTCACTCCCTCATTCCGTTTGTTTGTCAGATTGTTCGCAAAAGGAGCACGGATATTAGAATTCGAAAAGATGCGTGAGGTATGTGACGAATATCGAGAGTTGAGTTACGCAAAAGGTCCGTGAGCGCACATGTGCAACCCACTTGTGGCAACTCATGGACCATCAGGCGCCATTGAGCTTCCTCTGAGTTGCGCACAAGCCGTCGATCCTGACAATGTTGGACTTGAGTATTGGCTGTCGGGGTGCCCATCTAGCGATGATCATGCAAATTTTTTCAAAAAGCGCACCGACTGTTATCAGCTCGTCCTCCGTTCTCTCGACTCGTTTGAGGAAAAAGCCTCACGTGCTCAGACTCCCGCTGAGGACCTTGATACGATTCGAAACCACGCATATACGCTCGCATTTTCCAGCGACGACGAGCTGTTCCATTCAACACTGTACGACTGGTTGATTGGCAGAGGGCTGGCGGATGAACTATTGGCTGTATGCGTATCCAACTTTCCTTGAACCGTCGGATGCTAATAGGTATGAAGTTGCGGCCCCAGTACCTTGAGGCACACCTTCGGCGGGAGCCTGTCACACTTCCAAAGTATCAGCTGCTGTGGCAATTCTACGTCAAAGACGGTCAGCCACTGCGCGCTGCCGAAGTGCTTGCTGTTTTAGCGGAGTCTACAGAGTACGTCACAAGAAAACCTGCTGGAACATACTAATGCTGGTTCTTCACAGCATTGACGTAGATCTGAGCACGCGAATCGAGTACTTCACCCTTGCCGTCGGAAACGCCAAGTCTCACCCGGTCACCGCGACTGGCAGGCATGAGACTGCCATTGCATTCCTCACGGACCTTGAAGAAAAACTTGACGTGACTCAGGTGCAGCTCGAGGTGTATAATGCACTCCTTCCTCATGCTGGCAACCCTGGCGAGGAAGGTCACAGGATCAGACAGTTAAACAAGAAGTTATTCACCATGTCAGAGGTGTGCTATTTGAATTCCCCGTTTGTTCTTGCCTCACCACAACCCATTAAGCTCTACCAATTATACGCAGAGCCCTTCGACCTACCCGTTATGAAACTTCTCATTCTTCATGTGTCAGAACACCGGGATGAACATATTGTTCGGCCCATTTGGGATCGGATATTTGAAGATGGTAGGGAAACTTTTTTTTGTCAAACTTGTGCGGTTAACACCTTGTTCAGCTTTAGAAAAGGACGCAGACTCGCAAACGCACGCCGACCATATTATAGCGAGCGTTGTTCCGCTAGGAAAGCGTTTTTATCCTTCCGAAAGCGCATTTCCGCTACGTACGTTAACCTTTTCTGCCTTCTCGATCGACTTGAAAGACAGTTGTCTTCCAGGATATGTTGCTACGCTACTCATCTCATTCTCGTTGCGGAACAAGGCCCAACTGCCAAAAGGTTGGGCTCCTCGGGTTTTGGTTCAGTGTGGCGTGCCGCACGCAGAGATATGGGATGTCTTGCATGACATGTATGAATCCCATGTAAGTCTCCACAACCCTCGCGCACGGCAGGTTGTTGAGATCGCATACTAGGTTCCACCCTTCAACCATCAGGCCAGCGTTCAGGCGATATCCACGGATATTGCTATCCTTCTCAGTGATTGGCTAGAAGAGGCCAAGCGACCGCAAGCATCAACCACACGCGCGGAGCTGCCTGCCGGACGGATGGACGTAGCCGTTGGACAATATCTTGCCGAACTGGATTCGAGCAACTCCGAAACGAGGGCCATATACGAAGGTATCAAACGCCAATTGCGGCGAAATTGGTGAATGGGCGTGACAGCACTTGCATTGACCATTGGCTATCTACGTGTATGAGTACAAGAAATATTATGCACATATCTCAGTTGACTTCGAGAATTGAATCTTCAGCCCACGTCAGAAACCGTTCCGTCCACTTGCGAGTATAGCCATAAACCTTGTAAAACGCTCTGAAAGTGGCATGAGACATCTTGCTGAAGAGGTAGTCTCGTTATTCACCTTACGGCGCCAATAACGATGAAAATGACGATCACTGCGGCAGCAATGTCCCTATCGTTTGCTCTTCTGCTCCTGTTCCCTCTCCAGCGGGCGATCCATTGCAACGGTCCCATGAAGGGAAGGGTCAGGACCATATGGATGAGTGACCCTACCCCAACCATGGGGAGGCCGAGCAAGAACCTGCGGATGAAACGGCCAAGTAAACCAGGAGGTTCTGGGAGACGAGTCGGTAAGGATGACTTGAGTGATTTGGGAATCTCGAGCTCTGGCGGCAGGACATCCTGGTCACGGAGAATTCGAATAGCCGCGCGGACCAGATCCTGTGCAACATCAAGGGGGGAAACAAAAAAGTATGTCGTTCCGAACATGGACTGCTCCTCTATCGAAGCGAGGAAATAACTTGTGACGTATGACGAAAACATGACTAAAAGGACAAAGAATAGAGAAGATAAGAAGCCGACGACAACTGGCAGTCGACGTGAGCAAGCGATTGATCGAAGGAGTAAAGAAATGTCACCTGCCTGGATTTGTCCCCAAACCGTACGCCTTGGTCCGAGCGAAGCGGTAATGAAAGTGACATTGGGGGCAGCGCCAAAATGCGTTGTTGGAACGAGACGATAATCTCCATTTCTGCAGACATTTGACGTGAACATACTGGCGCACGAGCGTAATTAGCAATGCAGCCACCTGGCACCTCGAGTGACTGAGGTTGCTTACGCTGATGGTGCCTGCACATAGACATGGTTTGAACAGTCTTCCCAAGGATGGGTCTGATTCGTCGCTATCATAGCAAATTCGACACTGTTTCTCCTGTTGGCTGGTGCCAGCAGTCCCTGGGAAGGGTTGGGTTTTGTCATGGTCGTGGCTAGACAATGACATGGCCACGTTGCGTGTGCGATGAAAGGTGTGTGTGATACCTGTAAGTACCACAGGCTTATCAGACCTCGAACGTGCACGATGACCATGAAATCGAAGTTGTGGCTTACCCCACTCGTCGTCTTGCGTCTAACAAAATGTCGGAGTCGTAGCAAGAGGATCCGATTAGGAACGCTTGTTGATTCACCGACTTCGACAAGGTTTTGTCCTTTTTTTTTCTCCGGTCACTGACAAAATATTGACGCTGCTCAGGAGAAACGATCCAGCTTGTGTACATTGCGTCCGCGAGTGAATAGCCGGGGCCTGTACTGTAATCATTGTGGGCTCTATCAGTGCTGCGTTGATTGCTGCGCTCTTCGGGCAGCGTGTCCTCCAACGATCCAGTTTACGTTTAGTATCTTGATCACCATTTTCCTAGGTCATATTGCAGGGCCTGTGTCCCTCATTTTGCAAAAATGAGTCGTCTTGGACAATTGCCCCCGCCGCCTATCAGCGGTACCAAGTAAACTAAAACGCATTTATCCATGGGTTCGTTCGCCATAACTTTCTGGCTTTGATCCGACTCAGGGATCGCTCCTTCCTCCGCAGCATTCCTCTTTCGCACTCTAAGATGGCATATCTGGATGTCCATTTCACGTTCACGCAGGTGTCGAACTTACTAGGCGGAAGATCGCGACTAGAACAGCTAATTATGTTGCGCCATATCATCAACTGACCAAGCACCTTTTCCATTGCGGTCGCAACCCACTTTTGCCGTATAAACCACATGCATCTTCCAGCCGGAGTCTCTAAGGAATCCTCGGCGAGATATGGGGTACAGATCCCGATCAGGGGTCTTGCCATTAACCCAAGTTTGTGCGTATATTGTGTAACTATGTTCAAGACCACTGACATTGATTCAGAACACCGCCTTGCGTGGTGTTTGGCGCAATCTGGCGATCCCCAACCAGGCTCTCCGGATCAACGGGTGAGATAACTTTCTATCTGATGAGTCACAACTGAAATTGTGCATGAAGTGGATGGGCTAATAGATCCAACGGATGGTTGACATCTGGATTGTTTTTGTTTAATAAAAAAAGCCACAATTTGCGCACATCAAGGCCAAGCATCGCGCTGAACGATCGAAAGAGCCGAAAACAAAGTTCTGGTAAGTTGTGATTTAAGTAACCCTTTAAATCCATTTCCGGCCGTAGAAACGCCAGTATCTTTTGACAGCCACACTGGAATCTCGGGAGGTTTACACAATTACTTGGGAGCCACATGCCCATCTTCAATGATATACGAGGTACATTCTGGAGATAAACAACGTGCAATGGATAGATTCGAATTGCACCTCACGGACGCGATCAAAAACACCGTTAAAGACGAGTCATAATACGCAAAAGTGTAGGTCAGGATACCGCTCTTGGAAACCGTAAAATATTCACGCTGTTCCCGGCAATGCAACTGAGACAGGTTTTGATGTTACAACGAAGGTAGGGGCATGCGGCTACAGATGCTCCTCGGTTCCAAGCAATCCCCAATACTAGTAGACGCCGGCAAGTTCCGAACGTTTTCCTGCATGGCGCTTCCAACGGTTGCCCTGAACTTCCTCCAGACTTTTTGTATCACTAAGATTTATTATGCTTAGAAGCACCGCCGTCGTGATGGTTACAGTGATGGAGTCTTGGACAGATGCTTTGGATTTTTATTATTATCTCGCACCCTGACCACGGCTATGGGCCGAGTAGTGCGCACGACGTCCATAGACCTTGGATAACCGCCGCCGCCCCTGTTCACAACTTTGGTGAAATTTCTGATGAACCCTAGCAAGGCATGGCATGGCCTCCCAGGTGGACGGAAATTCTAGCCCATCAGAATGTTTCGAGATCTCCGGAAGTCATCGCGAACTCGAGGCAATTCCCCCCTGGAGTATTATTATGGAAGCCGTTCAACCTCACGATTTTGTGGGTGAATGTGGCAAAGGTGGTTGGGGCTTCGGCAGACGTCTGAGTCAGATCTCCACATGGTTCTGTAAGTTTACATCTCTTCTCCCGCCGGTCTGACAGTTGGGATGATGTTTCAGGGACATTGTCGACATCACTTTTGTGTAATGTGGTAGATTGGCGGCCATCATGTTGATACGTTCTGCCTTGGTTGAGCTTCTCACTGTGCCTGTTCAAAGTCCAGTCGAGTGGTCACAGGATTGATCGTGCATTTTTTACGTGAAGACTGTACCACCCAAACGGATGTTTCTCTGTCTAGACCAATGAACGGTGCGTTCCACTTCAGATTTAGAACGAAGGATCGCTGGAGCTTATCGGATTCATCTATCTGGGAACGAACAAAGCCATTGTGGTCTACTCCCTGTCAAAGCTTCGGAGTGTATTCACCGTGCATATATCTACCTGGTACGCGGAGTAAGTCAGGTTCATCTGTTAATTTTTTGAGATGGAGGCCAAATACCCTATCCCTAGTAATGACCAAATCCTCGCGCTCTCCTGCAGTAACGTTGGAGTGGGACCAGGCGGGACCACCGCAATGCTCGCGTATGTGTTTCTAACCTTCCGCCCCCTCCGTCGCCCTCTCACCAGTCTTGCAAGTCGCGTATCCATTGTTGACTTTAGGGGCAATGTGATGCTAGATACCTTCGTTTCCCCGACTATGCAGGTCAGCGATTACAGAACTACCACAACCGGAATAGAGGCTTGCCATCTACTAGCTCGTGAGTCGATATTTTACTCCATGGACTTTACATATATTAAAGATGTTGATGTCTAATTCTCCACTGACATAGCCGAAACACCCTTATTTGATCGAGTCCAGCAGCATGTTGCAGACCTCATCAAGGGAAAAGTAATTGTTGGACACAGCCTATGGCATGACCTTTCGGGTAGAGTGCATGCATGTTCTGATATTCTGACGACTAAACTCACCACACGGCCATTTGGGATGGATAGTGTTGGGTATCCCACATCCCGCCGTTGCCACACGCGACGTCGCGTTGTATCAACCCTTTAGAAATGCTCTGCGTTCTCCCAACCAGGTGATTGGCCTGCAGACGCTTATGTGGCATCTGATGTGTCGTCGCTGCCAAGATGGTCATATACATCCCGTACGTCGGTTCATAATTCGTCCACTGACCAGTTATGTTGCGTGTGTTGTGATACAGAATTACTCAACAGTCTCGCCTTTCTTAGGTTGAAAATGCTCGAGCAGCGCTTGATTTATACCGCACGGTCGCGACAGAGTGGGAATTAGCGATCTCATTGGGGAATTGGCCGTCCTGCCTTCCTCCAAGCACTTTCTCGAGGTGTTACTTGTGATTTCGATTGTAGGAAGTCTCGTCAGTCTTCTTGTCCCTCTACCTCTTTTCGTTAGCCATGCCTTGTTGCGTGTCATTCCTATAGCATCGAAGTCTTGTGGTATAATGTACCCGTAGTTCCCAACTAACTATCCGTAATGCGATCCCCTGCTGAGAGTTCACTCTTAAAGTTGGCTCATTGTCCCTCAGACAAACAGACTACTGAGGTAAAACTGCATCCCACTATGCAGCTTTTAACGCGGGCGCCGACACTAACCGCCGTCGATACTTCTGCTCTATTAAATGCCATCTCCGATTCTCAAGCCCTCGTCGA
Organism: Hemileccinum rubropunctum; assembly: GCA_038089535.1. Taxonomy (NCBI): domain Eukaryota; kingdom Fungi; phylum Basidiomycota; class Agaricomycetes; order Boletales; family Boletaceae; genus Hemileccinum; species Hemileccinum rubropunctum. Next base: position 112,388 of record JBBPLC010000011.1, on the reverse strand, counting down.
CTAAATAATGTCCGCCAGGGTCTTCGTCTTGACGAATAGATGGTCCGAGGAAAGGTATCGTTCGAAATTCTACAACGCCACTCCAACCTTGACATGGCCGCGACAATATCAAGTCGACCTTCTTTAAGGGCAAGACTTGCGACACGTCGTCGGACTAAGCTAGATTGAACGCGTAGGCCCCACCTCTTCTCGAAGAGTTGCATGCACTGCAAAGCAAGAGTACCACTACGGCGGCAGCCGCGCAACGGCCCCAGAAGTAGAAACAAGGTCGTAGATGAAGGTGTCAGATCCGGGCGAGCATGCAAAAATTTCCAGAGAACACGACGCTGGGCAAAGTGTTGTTTCAGACCTGGTTTTCTGTGTCGAGCAACCATGAAAAGATGGAAGTTGACAAGGTCGAGAACTCTGCGCCGATCGCACCTTCTGAGTTGGGGAGGAAGGGATTTCACGTACGACAAGGCAGTAGAGAGGGCCAAAGTTCTTTGCCCTACCCGGTACATTGTTTGCGTGATAATGTGAATAGTTCTGGGTAGGACCTGAACGTGGTCAGAGGAAGCAAGCAAAGGCGAAACTTGCATGAGCGCTCGGTATTTCGACAGTTCGACGGCGTAGGGCCGCTGGCATGGACGGGGCAGAAGTCGCTTTTGAAAGAGGGGTGTAGAATTTTCAGTGTGCTGAACACTGGGGTCCAAACGAAATCCGTGGCCATCATGGAGACCGGGATCTTGGTGTGTATTACACCGAGATTCCATGTTGGATTTACGGTCAATGAGAACCCAACGTCGCAACGCACCGCGCTGCTGCGAGCCAAAGAGCTCCAGCCACAAAGGGAGAGGAATGAGGTTGGGCAAATCCGTCGTCACGTTCTGTTTCCGCGCGACGTGCAAGACACGGTTCCAGGCGTCATTCCATCTGCCAGTCCTAACAAGCCACCGGACATGTAACTTCCAAGTTTCCAAGTTCTCCGGAATAGACTCTGCTTGCATGGCCTTAGAAAGGCGGCCGACTGATGCGAAAGAAGCATTCCGCAGAGCAAGACCGATGAGGAGATTGAATGATTTGGTGGAGTGCAATGCTTTGGGCCAATCGAAATAATAGTCGATGGCTTTACGGATAGAAAATGGCGGATTGGACGTGATGAAGAGCAGATTCCGGTACAAAGACTGAGGGGAGGTGGGAAACGACACTGTGGGGACTGGCCATGTATCGGTAGGAGCGCCGACTGGTAAGCGTACATCCGGTGGTGGGTCTGAGTGGCGGAGGAGGTCGCCGACACGACCTGAATCTCGTTGGTCAACGTCGTCAAGTATCTCGATTGGACGAGCACCGGGTCGCTGGGATATTCGGGAGGACAGTCGGGCCAGCGAGCGGGACCATGCCCTTGCTTTCACTTGCATCAAAGACCAACTTGACTCGGTTGCATCGCCACATTAAATTAGTATGTTACTGTACAAATGGTTCATTTCACCCAAGCATGCCAGGTCGTAAATACAATCAAGCCTCCTCCTCCATCGGGTGCAGCACATTCCGCCCCACGAGCCATCCTACCTTGGCAACCCATCGATCCCTCACCTCCCTCATCACAACCCATCCTTCTGGCCCCCTCGCCTCCGCAAACTCGTCCAGCGTCTTCTCCCAGCTCCTCACCGTCTCACCACCAAACATACCTCCTTCTCGGTTGACAATTTGGTCTATTCGGTCCACCCATGCCACCCATTCTTTCGAAAGCCGTGGAAGTAAAAGCGGTGCGAGCGAAGCCTGGGTAAGCGGGGGCTGACACGTTATGTGTGTGGTGAGGGCGGAGAGAAATATAAACGTTTCCGATGGGTGCGACTTGTCTTTGTGCTGCGATTGCAACGCGGTTGAATGTTCACGTGGCCATAGATCAGATTGTTGTTGCGAAGGCGTCTGCGTGCAAGACACGTAGGAAAAATATGGGACATAGGACATGCATGCGGACACGAATTCGTGAATGTGGGGTCGGAGTCGTGAGAGGATGTAGGACTCCCGCATTCCACTGCCATCGTTTGCTACGCTATTCCTTTGGTCATCGTCCATGTTTGATCCGAAACCTGACCGTTGCGAGTTAAATCCGAACCCAAATCCAAGGGATGTTGTGGCAGAAACCGAGGAGAAAGTGGGAGTACTTGAATAAGGATAAGCATCCCGCAGCTTCCTCGCCGACTGCTCTAATGCCTGTGTCGCCGTGTCCAACGTTGGGCGGGGTATAAGGGGTAATATAAGTGATTTAAGTGAAGGTTGACTGTTTATCAATGAATTCAATAGTGGCAAAAGAGCCTGTGGTGGAAGGCTCGCTAGAAAAGGCTCATGAGTCTCAACTTTAGTAGGCGGGTGGAAATTCATACCCAACAAAACACCGACGTCAACGTCGCCATCTGCGTCTAGATTTTTACCTGCTCTTGAAGAGTTTTGGTCCTTGGATTCGTCATCTTGCGAGATGACCTTGGCACGCTTGGGGGCGGCTCTCTTTGGTCGTTCGGGGGTAGGGCTTCGGTCCATTGCAACATCCCTCCCGGCATGGCGACTAGATTCGGCGTCTTCCTCCGGCTCGTGGCGGCGCTTCTGAACACGATGAGCGGCGGGTGGTAGGTTGATGTGTGAGGTGAGCTGCTGGAAGGCAGATGATTGTGTGTGACCAGGAGTGTAGACGGGTTGCTTGCCCGGCCCTCCAGATGGGTTTCCTGGGAGCCCAAAGCCGAACCCAAAGCGAGGGGTGGATAGATGAGTTGGTTCATGGAGAAAATTGAGTGGTGGATGAACGACGTTCGCCATGGTGGGGGATGGTGGCAAGGACGCAAACGGTCAGGATACAAGCCTCGAGGCCCCCTCCGCCTGCATTGACCTGCCCTGAGTTCAAGTCACGTGTTTGCATAAAACAATAATGCCCCACTGGCACCTTCTCTTTGTCTGTCTCTTCTCCCGTATTTTGAGGTGGGTTCCGTTCTCAGCCGTCTGTCTTCGCGATGACGAACACTTTGAATCGCTACTTTGAAGCCTTTGTCGGCTTGTGACCTTTCTTCATATACCCAAATTTCCGAGCTTTATTTTTGAAATTTCAGTCTGTTTATTTCACGAATGCTGACGATCTCAGTCTTTTCAGCTCGCTTTGGTTATGTCGTGAGTACCTTTTCCCTTTGGCCCTACATGATGTAACAAATAGAAGTCAAGCCCTGATTTTGTCTAAAGGACAAGCTTTGATGAACTTCCATGCTAATACTGATCTCATCTCCTACAACATACGATGTGTACTAAAACTGATTCGTCTCCGCAGGTTCGATTTCTCAGTAGTTGTATTGATTAGTATGTCAGCTAGTCTTATCGTCCTTAGGGATTTGTCCACAATGCATTTGCCAACCACATTAGACTGGCCCAGATCATAATCCTCCCCTTTGTATCCAGCCGTCCCAACCAAACTTTGGAAAAGTCCGACGACGGGCGAGAACCGGTTCCTTCTGCCAGCCGGTCTAACCACCGCTGCGGAGGGCGCCCGGATGTTTGAGATTCGGCACGAGAGCTATCTATGTCTCCCATGGCCAAGGGTACAGTTTCTGTTGGAGGATTGACAGCATCTAACGTGGTACTTGACACGTCGCGAGGCACGGTGTTCTTCTCGCCACATATCCAACTTGTGATTTCCCCGGTGGCCCATGCAACTTGGTGGGATACGTAGACGAAAACCAGCGTCGATAGCGCGAAATTGACAGTGCGCCATCTTGTTCCAGGAATAAGTAACAGTATACCTTTGGTGTCCGCTGCAAGCCACAGGTGGTACTGGATAATAAACGTCTCGAGCGAACACTTGCCAATGAATGCAAATGTACGAGATGAACACGACCGCAAGAGGGAGGTAGCGTTGCGCAGGGCGACGAATGCGAGGATGGGGAGGAATGAGATGTACGGGTGCCAAGCGTTGTATGCAAACTTGTTCTCCTGCACAAGTTCAAAATGCATGAACCACACGAGGACTATCACAGACATTCCGAGGGATACGCGTGTAAATATGGGCCACACAGGGTGCTCGGTAAGACGCTTGTCGCGAACCTTGATGGCCACAAGTGCGGCAAGCATGCCACAGTATACGATGTATTGATCGAGCGAAACTCGGAAGGTCCACTCGCGTGCAGACCAATGGATGAAGAACACGCGTTCGAGGATTTCAAAGAGTCCTTCCATGAGCCACTTCTGCTTCACGAACGCTGCAAACGTGCCCATTGACAAGGATATTTTGGCGACGAGGAATAGTGTATTGCCGTTGAGCTGCGATCCGACCCCCAGCGTCAGATAAATAATCAGGAACCACATGGAGACCAAGGGTGCAAAATAATACGAGAGATAGTCCGTGTTCATGGTATAAGCAAGCGTAAGCGTGAGGAGATTCAACCGAACTAACGTCTGCAAGAGATAACGATTAGTACAGATATCAACCCCAGAAGACAGTCATACCCGAGCAACACGGAGGTAACCAAAGTCCGCCTTCTTGAGATAGAACGTCGTGTGACCATAACCGGTCATGAAGAGATAGGCTGCAACAAGAGCTCGGATTGGGTTATAGATGCCAGATATCTTGGATGCACCCAGATAGTGGTATATAAGGATCGCAACTGGCACAATCCTGTCAATGCCGCGTCGATAGAAGATGAATTGACGTACTCTGCATCCATCCCTTCCATTCATCGGTCTGGTCACGATTGAGAAAGCCAAGGTCTTTGTCAGCTCTTCGAATTGTCGCCAATCCAGCAATGAGCGAAACCAAACATAAAAAGCCGAACGTCCATGGATTGAACTGCTTCTGTTCTTTGAGCCACAATCCCGTCCGGTCCGCAAGATAAATTATGCTTATAAAAGCACCGAAGATTGTCACTGGAAGATATTCTTTGTTCACAACCCGACTTTTGGTAACTAAATTGATGTTAGACTGTGCAGGAACGAGTTCGACACAAAGCTACTCACGGGAGCGATACATGAAAGTGCAACTAGACAGCAGCAGGCTAGCAAGCACAACTGACTGAACTGGTCCTGGCCATGGGTACATTCGACAACAGGTCTTATCCATCGGAAACGTCCGGGGCCATTCGTCGTTGCATCGGAGGTTAAGTAGTATATTTGCTTGAGCCTTGACAATGGCTTCAGTAAAGTGTAGTCCGTCTTGGGTTTGGGAGTCATCTAGCATTTTATTGAACACCGATGGAAGCGAAATCCGCCCGGTGGAAACAGACTGAAGGAGCTGTGGCCAGGAGCTGTTGGTTGAGGGCTTGATACGGTGATAGAGATCGGAATTCATTGCATCTATGTCAGAGGAGTGCATGGTATTGGATCGTTCGGATGATAGCTTTGAATCGACGATTTCTTCTACGGGTAGAAAGACCACTTCATCAGCTGGCTTGATGCGAGCTCGATTTATTGCTTCAATGCGCGTTTCTATGTTGGCTTCCCACGCCGAGAGCCCACCTGAGGTGTCGGCATACCTGAGGTACCAGAGCCCCGAACCGAGCACAAGTAAGGCGGGTCGTTCAGACTGCTCGTCATGTTGCAGGTTTATCAGCGCAAGGGCAGATGTCGTATTCAGGAATGGATCCCAAATAAAGTCAAGCTTTGTTTGAGATCCGGAAAGAAAGGAATGGTCGGAATGCTTTGCACTATCATCGGGGGGTTCTGTGGGAAGCGTGGAGTCAACGGTATGTATGAACTGAAAGAAGAGCGCCCGTGTCACTGAGTCGCCAACAAAGACGACTCGGCGAGACGAAAGGCATTGAGAAGCATCTCTAGATTGGTATGAATAAAGCATACATCCTGTCATGCAACCTTAATTTCCTCGCGTCAGGTATCGGAAAAGACTTGCCCTCTGGCTGCCAATTACGATATGCGCTATCCAGCCAGCTTCCTGTCGACAATAATGCGTTGCAACGTATTGGATCGTATTGGTCTAGACAGACAGGTCATCGTGAGCACAAAGGGCGGCGTGGTAATGCGAAATGACAGACCGAAGAAGACAAGTCGCAGCAAACCAGCTATTAGTGCGCATACTAGAGCCGTCAACGTGACATGATGGTACCGCGATGGGTCAAGAGGGATCGTTTTTTTCGTAGTCATTGTGTTCTAGCTGTGAAGGGTACTGTTTCAAACACCATTGTGCAAAGAATTACCACAGCGCAGTCGCGACTAAGATTTCGCGCGCACTGGCCCGGGCTTCCGGTGATCCCGGTGATAGTATTACTGCGAGCAACGACTCATCCGTTCATTTAAAAGGGAAGAAGTCCTTTACTCAAAGTTCGATAATCGTCCAAGTCGATAAAGTATGTACTACGTATCGAGCGCAATTGACAATTGTCGCTCGTTTGGCACTGAAAAACAGACCAGTATATTTATATACTTGTTCCGCTAGTCGTAGTGGTGAAACCTGACATTCAATATTTAGGGCGGGGAAAGCAGGACAAAGCAGCTTCTTACCGGTCCCTTGGCAGTAGTTATTTGAGGAAGTAGGTATGCAAGATAAGTACCGACAACCGGAACATGCTATGAAATGTGAAAGCTCCAAACATTACGTTTGTTTCCCAGACACTTACCGGCGTATGGATCAGAAGTATAAAAATTTCGAATGAGCACCACGAAGAGCACGATGGCCAATGGAATGGCAGCGAGGCGGAATGCCCACATGATGCTTTTGTGCCGTTTCGAGGGACTGAGGACAGGGTACAATGTGGTACCAACTAGCAGACCCATACAAAGCCCTCCGAGATGAGCTAACGAAGAATAAGACCATGTGAAGACATTTACAACATGGCACACGAACCAAAGTTGTCGACATCTTTATTCAAGTGAGTCAATTTATGGTCCGACAAGGACAAATATATGTGCTTACATGGAACGTAACCAAGGGCAATGCCAAATAAAAGTTCCACAGTCATCCAAGCCAGCTAGCTGCATTTAGTCTCGACTGTTCAAAAGGCTAGTTGGTAATTCGACGTACCCTGCGACCAGGACGATAGTGATACTTCCAGTGAGCAAATAGGTCAACCCAAGTCACCGCAACTGTTCCAAAGATTGCCCCGCTAGCACCAACAGACGGGGCACCAACAAGAGAGAAATTGCCACCAAGAACATTGCTTGGAAGTCATTAGTACGTTTTGAAACTTACGAACCCTTGCATAAACATACCCGAAGATCCCCGCAGCGAAATAGGTAATCATAAAGCCAATAGAACCCATTTCTCGCTCGATCTTATGAAAATTTAGTGATGCCGAATACCTACAGCATAACACTTACCTGTGCCGACACTGTCAATTGTGCAAGCATGTTCAACAGAATGTGGATGAAGCCTGCATGTAAAAATATGGCAGTGATGAATCTAGAAAACTTGGTTTTAGTCCTTCTCAGAACCACAAGAATTACCTACCTGAACCATTGATTTGGGGCATTTCCTTGGAACCCTCCAAAACCACATACTTCTTCGATGGTACAGAGGAGATTTGGTGGATTTGCCGTGTCATTGAGACCTTGAAACATTCAGCATATGAAACACAAACCAACTTTCTTACGCTGTACATGGCATCAAAGTGGATGATGACAGATTCTGCACAGACTTCATGCACGGAGGAAAGCGGGCTCCAAGGTTAATCAACGCGCTCTCAGAAGGTCCTAACATGGGATTTACGACAGGCTGGGAAACCGTGAGAATGGTTCGTAGCATGAAACGATCTAACTAGCCTTGAAAGACACCGGGGTGCCCTGTGCCCGAGCGTTTACTACAAGTTCGTTAATGAAAACACCGACCATGGTGATGGTGAGCGCATAGACTAGAGACTTTCAGTAGAGGCACATTGTGATAGGGAATTGACACACCAACGAAAGGATGCTTCTGCCGTGGAATTCCTCTTTTCTTATCTTCGATCCGTTGCTCCATAGGGTACTTTCCGGTTCCCAAGAAGCTTCCGAAAGGAGTTCCCTTTTCTAACACGGAGTTTGGGTCGTCTCCTGACGGTTCCACGTACTCTACTCAACCACAAACTTAGCTGCGATACTACCGGCGATGGGTGGAATACCTAAGTCCTGGTAACTCGACGACCGACCCATGTCTGCCGCATTGTGTACCAATGCCGCGTCGGATTTTTCGATGACGGAAGCGCGGAAGTCGTCATCGCGATACAGTACATTCGTCATGCTATCATTGATGGGGAAAGCACCGTCACGCAGAGAAGGTGTAGGAAGACGGCTAGGTGTCGCGAACGAGGAGGGTGAAGCATTGTGCAGACGATAGTCAGCCGCCGAGGATTCCACCTCCGTTGGTCCTGCCAGCGGATGTGACCTAGTCAAACCCCCTGCAGAAACACCGCTAGGGTATGTGACGAAAGTCTGGGTGTCATCATGGTTGAGGTTGCTTGTATTGAATGGTTCATCTTGTGCACCATCACCGAATGGATCATTATAACCTCCGGTTGGCCTGGTATGATTATACGCCATTTCTGCCAGAGACAAGGCGGACAAAGGATAGACAAATAAAGGTCGTAGAGATGTAGAGGTTGAAACACATACGCCGCAGATCACTGGCTCACCACATGGAGCTTTCACACGCCAAGTGTAGTATAGGAAGTTTGAAACCCATCCAGTGAATCTCCACTACATAATATTCTTAGAACGTTGCGACTCGCTACTACTAGTGTATCCTCCAACTTAAACATGAACGCCCACGATAATGGTGAGTGTCCTATTTTTCTCACCCGAGCAATTAATTATTCTCGCCACCATCACTGAATTCGGCCACGATCGACGAAGAAGAGTAGGAATATTCAAGACTTCAAGTTGTACTGGGATTTTAACAAGCATCTGTCTTCCTACCCACTGGCAGCGCCCAGGGGGACTAACTCGGCCGTGCCATAGGTTGAATCCATCCGACTCAAATGATCAAACATTGAAATCAACACCGAGAGCCGCACCATGAATCTCAGGCTGGTAATAAAGAAAAAGGGTTCTCACATCGTAATAACAGTAGCAGCTTCCCAGTTGATTAGCTCAGAGATACATTGCTCAACAATCTACATCAGCAGAAAACGTGGACTCCCCGATGGGTCTATGACCATGAAATCCCCTGGGGGGTAAAATGGAAGAAGCCGAAACTAAAGCAAGAGGTTACAAGGGTGATGCAAGTGGCGTAAACTGGTCCCCAAGTAAGCTTGTGCGATTTCTGCTCTTGGTAGATGGCTTCCGCGTTAAAGGAGTCAAATGCGGGGATGGCTGAACAGCACTGGTATTAATACGAAAGTCCCCAGTATCGCTGATGGCCGAAAGGGGAGAATCTCCAACATTTTCTTGAGATGGGGATTCCATGTATATTGGTCTCGCCCACCTGGATGGTTTGAAGCTGTCGAGCCACCGCAGAGTATCGATGCTGACTTCACGAACTCGATGACTCCGCGACTTCCACCCCATCGATCCTGCTATACCAGCACGCCCTGGGACTCGTGGTTCGAGTTGGTGATTTGATGTACGCCTGGCATCTATAATATGTCGTTTGACTGGCGCGGCAGACAGCATACGAGGATCAGATGGGAGGAATAATGGTAGCATATAACGCGAATCCAGGAGTTCCCCAAGCACCTGTGGTACTCTAGCGGACTCCCATGTTGACTGATCAAAGGTTCTATCGAATAGACGGTCGACATTGTGCTGCAATGCGGAGGTATCTGTAGTGGATATGCTGGGGGTTTTCGTACTTGCAGATTGGTCAGTAACCGAGTTTTCGTCGATATCTCGCTCCCGTTCACGTTCATTGATCTGACTAGGCTTAGCGCCAGCGGACGTCAATACTGTCGTTTATCTTACCTCTTTCCGCAATGCTTCAACCCCCATTTTGACTCTATGGCGTTCCCAATCCTTTTGCAGCTGTGTCAAGTATTGTACGCACTCCTCGGTCATACGGCTCTCGTTAACTTCATATTTGTAATCGCGCACAGCGCGTCGCATCTGGTATGTACCCGATGCTGATTAGGATCAATTAACAGACAACAACACTAGGACTACCTGGAGTGGATTGATACTCTTCATGGCCTGGATAGTAGCAACTAGATCAGAGAAGTCACTGATCGATGACAAACGCTGCGATACAAAAAAACTATTAGCAAATGAGGTGGACCATAATCAAGAGGCTACCTGAAGCCACGTCAAGAGATCTCTGACGGGAGAGAAATGGGACAATATTCCTCGTGGAAGGCCCATGTTGTCTATCCATTCTTCAAGCACAGACAGGTTCACGCCAACTTGAATCGCTCGAGAGCTGATGCGATCAGAACATATCTGCGCATCATGCCGAAAATCGTACCGGCATAAATATTTCTTCCTGGTCAACACACGGTTGAAAATTTCACCTATCTCATATGAGTCGATATGCAAGGTTGTAATCAACCAACTTACTAGAAGTCCAGTACATGACCTGGGACCAAAACTGTATAATCAATACAGGGTTAATATCCGACAAAGTCAGCAAGGTGTGAAGAGCAGTGATGAAGGACACCAGCTCTTGTAAGCCTTTCGACGGTGAACCGCCAACGAAAATGGCATTAGCTGGTGTCCGAGCACGAGACAGTGTTTGCCGTAAAGACGCGAGAGTCTTCGGAGTGACTGGAGCAGGGGAAGTAAGATTAATTGAAGGGGATGGAGGACGAGTCGGTAAAAAAGGAGGGGAAGATGGTGTACCATTCCGCTGGGGAGTGCTGGAAGTATGGGGGGTACCAGTCTTCTTCTTGGCGCTGAATGGCCTCAAGAATGACCACTCGGATTCGAATTGAACGCTGTCAAGTCCGGCGGAGACTGGTGCATTCTCTAACAACGCTGCATCCAGTAACTGGTCTATCTTGCGCTCTGCGAAGCGGATGATAAAAACTAGCTGGGTTCACTGATGGGAAATGATAATGCATTCAAATGATCACTCACCAAAAACAGAGTTAACAACTTGCTCTAGAAGCTCGAATGACCCAAGCATTTCGCAAGCGTCATTGATAGAGTTGTCGCATTGCATTAGATGAAGCCAAACAGTCACATTATATAACCAAAAGATCAGACAGGTCACGTCTTCCGAGCGGTTCTGGATGCACATCGGACAAGTGAGACGGCGAGTGAATAAGTAACTTACAAAAAATCTCTCCTCAATGACGTCTGTTGCGCCGAGAATTAGGTCTTCTAACCACGTCGCGTCACAGGTTAAGCATGCAAAGCGCGCCATGAGGTAGAGAGCGTTGGCAGGTTGAGTATTCCGAGCAGATACCTGAGCATTAGTGATGACAGCACTGAAAATGTTGTCCAGGTCCTGAGGAGACCACGCAAGCATGGAAGTGAAATCCAAAAGAGGTGTCTGTTTGTGCGTCAGCAAAGCATCTGGAAAGAAGACATTACCCACGTAGGAGTCTTCATCAAGGTCATCGTCTTCTGAGTCAGAACTCGTAGACAAGGTTTCAACATCACGTTCTCCCCACCATCGAGTAGGTAGGTCCAAGATCTTCGAAACACTATCATAAAGGTCCTTCTGACGGTCCCTGCGTTTCAGTTGTTCATCGAGGGCCCGCCGTCTCCGCTCCATCCTACCGCCGGTCCAACCTTCACCTCTCATGGACTCTTCAAGCAATAGGGCGATATCCTCGCGACCGGGAAGAAGTGTATGAGCAGTGACAATATCGAGTGGTGTTAATTGTCTTCTTGTCACCGAGAAGGGTGAGCAACCGTGGGTCATTAAGTACGATACCAGGCTTGGTGGGGCCAATATGGCAGCATGATGGAGAGGCGTCCATCCGGCTAGCACATATTGAGTGATTGTATAGATTTTAGGAATGAGCGTCACTCACAGTTATCAGTATTTGAGACATCGGCACCCTGGGCGATGAGAAGACGAACACACTCTTCACGTTCAACTTCCCTATCCGATTCTGATCCGAATCCTTGTATGGTTAGGCTGATCAGCCCGAGTCCATCTTCGTCGCGCATGTTGAGGTCTACATACGGCTGGGCTTGGCGATCGGTAAGGATATACTGCAGGAGTGTGAGATCACCGAATAAACAGGAGCGTGACAGGCAATGGTAGACAAGAGTAGTCTTCTGTGAGGGGTCGAGACCAGAATGTGGGGACAACAAGTGTGCGATTTGACCTGGACTAGGGTACAAAGGACGCAGGTCTGGTTCCGGCGTTAAATCCATGACGCCGAGCGGCGCACTGGAAGAGTCCATTTCCAGCAAACTTCTTGGTTAGGAGAGGTGTCTTGATGATGAGTCAAGATCAGCCAGCCAGCACGAAGTCAACGTGGTGATCGAGGACAGACTTCTGTTAAGCAGCAAGTCCGCTGTTCTGAGGTTTCAGTTCAGACCGCAAGAAAAGTATATTTTACCGCGAACCGGCCTAGCAGTTATAGGGCTCGGACAACTTGATGTCGAAAGAGCAAATTGCAGAGCTTGCTTGTCGCGTGGCGGGTGATAAATGGTGCTGTCACGCGGAGATATGGGTATGAGGTTGTTCACATACTACTTCCTAGAAGAACTCATCACGCGTCTTGACGTTGCACATCCTACTTCATTCAGACTAATATGTCTAAAAACAAACGCGTAAAGCCGACGGAAGGCAGAGAAGACGATTCCATCACTTCAAGTGACGACCCGGAACTGTCAGATTCTTCCGAGGGAGAGGACGCCAGCTATCCTGAAGGGGAGAGCTCGCGAAACACGGATGATGAGATTGCTGATGGACAACGAATGAAATCAAAGAAAACTTTGAAGCGCAAGAGGCGCGCTACGGAGCCCTCACATTTCGGCACAACGTTGCAATCCCTCCTCAACACGAATGCACCCTCGGGCCTTCCCCTCTCCCTCAAGCCCTCTGTGGCGCACCAAAGAAATGATGCCAGACTAGAATTAGAGGCAAGGAAAGTTATTCGAATAGAACGCAAAGAAGGGGAGGAAAAGGGCAGAATCAGGGATGCGATTGGAGGTTGGGGCGGTGAAAGTGAGCGATCTTTGCGAAAAGTTGCGCAAAGAGGTGGTATGCTGGATGCCATTTGTACATGACGACTTTGCTCACTCTCCTGTAGTGGTTAAACTCTTCAATACCATCCAACAATCGCAGCTGGCAGCGGCAGCGGCAGAGGAAGAAGCCAAGACCTCCCGTGGAACTGGAAAGCCGTTACTCGGCAGAAAAGACAATGCGACGAAGAATAGTCATAAAACCAAGATATCTAGAATAGAAAAGCAGAGTACGTGAAGCCTCTTGACCAATTGCATCTCCTGGCTTGATACATTCGTACTAGGTGTAGCGGACAGGGATACCTTCTTTGACATGATTCGATTTGGTGGGATTGTTTCAAAGGTGTGACGTGAACGTGCGTAGAAGTGATCTTCGAACTTGTGTCCGATTAACATGTCCTCAAGTATTTTCCTGGCTCAACAACGCCCTGAGGACGTCGTATTAAGGATGTTGGAAAAGGGGAGAGCGATGCTGCCAGCTAAATGCTAGCTATGACTTATGTCTAATAAGTTTTGTAATGTGCCAAAACGGGTAGCTCGTACGGATCACAAAACCCTGCCCTAAATCCAGGTTGGACTTAAATTTCCTGTGTACGGACGCTGGTCACACTCATGGTTCGTACTTTTTCCCCTCATTTCAACGGTAGTGGGATGCTCATACGTGCTATATAGCCCCCAAAGATTTCGATACGTAATGATGAGTGGGAGCGTCACCTTCATGAGGTCCAGGTTACAAAACAGTGAGTGTCTTCCATGCTCAACTTTTACACGATGAAAAGCATCAATGGGAATCTCTCTGATTTTCGAGATGAGTTTCAAAAAATTGCATGTATTATCTGATCCACAGTTTACTTTTGGTCTGCTTATTGGAGACTGACATATCCTTGATTTTAGTGACCTGAACCGACTTATAATGGATTATCTCGTGATCGAGGGATACAAGTCTGCGGCTCAAGAATTCAGTGATGAAGCGCGGATAACTCCACCTGTGGACTTTGAGTCTATCGAGAGTAGGATGGTAATCCGTGAAGCACTACAACGTGGCGACGTTGAGGAAGCCATTACTCGTGTGAATGATTTGAATCCCGAGGTAAGTTTGGTTTGGTCTCTATCACTCGAGCAATCAGGATGGGAAAGGATTAAAGCGTTTCATGCACCACTCTCAGACTTGATGAAAGTCGGTGATGAGACTCGACATAAACACTTCAGTCTTCAATATGATCTACATCTCTTTTGAAATGCATTGATTGATGGTGTTTACTGAACCGAATCGTGATTTTTTCAGATACTGGATACGAATCCTTCGCTGTATTTTCACCTTCAGCAGCAAAAGCTCATTGAACACATACGCCACGGGCGCATCGTGGAGGCGTTGCAGTTTGCTCAAGACGAACTGGCTCCGAGAGGAGAGGAGAGTCCAGAGTTTCTTGCCGAACTGGAGCGAACAATGGCACTGCTTGCATTTGATTCGTCGTTATCGGCACCATCCGCCATCACAGATCTGCTGTCTCCTGCGCAACGGATGAAGACGGCGGGGGAAGTGAACGCCGCCATTCTGGATAGTCTTGGTCAAGGGAAGGAAGTGAAGCTGGTGCAGCTTCTGAAGCTTCTCTGTTGGGGGGAGAGTATGCTGAGCGAGCGCGCGGAGTTTCCAAAGGTAACATGCTGCGGGTTCCCAGCGACATGAGGGACATGCTAAGGTACCCGAACAGGTGGAGATGCACGAGCGGATATCGACCGATGACAGTGGTGTGGATGTAAGTGGAATGCACGAGTAATGAAGAACACGCGGTGTATATTAAATTATGGACTTGTACCATACTCATCTTCGCTTGTACTGGTCACGTGTGACTGTGGGAGTGGTCACCCACCCTTTATGGAAGGGACATTGCCATGTGGATTATGTCAGCCACGCCGCTCTGCTGCACCTCTTCCAACGGGCCCATCATTTGGCCGACTGGTCGCGCATACATTCTGCACCGTTTCACCGTGTATTTCTCCCTCTCGTCTTTCTCTTCTTCCCTCTCTGTCCCCTCTTTTCTCTTTTCTTTCTTCCCCTTCACCATCATCCTTCTCCTACAAATCTCCCCCAAGTCGATCAGACAGCGTTGGCAACGCGTGCATGCCGTCCCGCACCATGTCTGAGGACACAAAGTCAAGCACCCACAGAGCCCGTCGGGTCCTTGTCCTCGCAAATCCTGACCCAGGCGACTCAAGCAGCAGTGATGATGATCGTCGTAGACGACAACACCAGCATCCCCAGTCCTCCCACTCGTCTTTGCACCAGCCCACCTCATCGATGCCACCGCCGTCTCCATATCGCGTTTGCTCCAAACCTGCCATCACCACCGATCTTCCTCGCCATTCGAACCCCACTCTTTCTTCGCCCTCCAGCCAAAGCTCTAACGCCGTTGAATCGACCCCTCCCCCAAGTACACCCGGCCAGGCAGCACCTCCTGACATTGCGACTACCCTATTTACCCACGATGATGGTTCAGCCATTAATGAACGTTCTGACTTGCCACAACCCTCTCGCATCCAGAAGATGGCTGATAAATTGTGGAAGCCCCGGAGGGGATCTTCGCATCGTCCCAAAGAGTCCGAAAGTTCACTCCATGTGATCACCATATTTTCTGTGTTCTGAATCCCTGCTGACACTAGCATGCAGTCTCCAACTCCTTCCCAGTTGTCTACCCCAGAGAGAGTCATCATGGTCACCAACGACTGCCACGCTTTCACGGCAGTCGACGTCACACCTGCAAATAGTGCAGCTTTTGTCTGGGAGCGGATCTTTACGGAGGTTATCTCTTTCCCTTTCTTTACAATAAATTATTAATTTAATCTCTCTAGCTCAAAATTCCGGATGAGGATCAATCCCCAGGGCTCGCTATTTATCGCACCCAAGTTAATCGCGCAGCGGTTGGTGAAGCGTTAGCCAATGATAGTTTACTGCGGTTGATCAGGGAGCAAGGGGACGGCGAAGGCAATCTCAAGTTCCTTGTATGCCATCCTCACGCCCGAGTTCAAGAACTTCCCTTGCCTACTTCCCCAGTCAGGTCAATTCCTCCCCCACCATCAGTCTTTAGTCCTTTGGTTCCTCGCTCAAAAGTCTCGCAACCATCCCGCCAGGAGAGTATATCATCGGAGGATCCTACCGGTTATGAGCCATCCACTGTGTCTGATGACTTTGATGATGCAGACAAAAACAATCGGACTACACTGCGCCTCCGTCAGCACCCATCCAACTTACCTGGCTCTTTAACGTCGCCACCCGCTCAAAACATGCAGTTTCATTCTCGACAGCCTCCTTCGCCGGTGTCCGCAAAAATGCCATATTCATCGTCTGCGGATCGACGACGCCAACTTGATCTGAACACTGGCACAGTCATGCAGCCTTCTCACTCCACCCCTGCACTGGGAGACACTCTAACCCTACCTCACCGCCAAGTTCGTAGAGGTTCCATTGCAGAAGAGAGAGAGAGAGCCTTACGAGATAGCGAACGAACGATGGAACCGGCGGACGTCGAGTGGTCCCGTACCCTCAGTTCGTCAGTTGATAAGGCGAGGACGTGTCGCCCTGGAGCTGTTGGTCCGTCCACTTCCGATGAAGTGATCGTTCGGGAGCAGGAACCAAGTACCGTACGAAAAACATCCTTTCGGTTAAGCCCACGGAGGAAGGGGGCGCCTCGTACTGATGCTTCCTCCCGCAAGACGGGAGGAAAGGTTGCACCGAGTGGCTCTTATATTACTTGGAAAGTGGCGGACTCCGCCTCAGGTTCTACTCCTAGCAGATCCTTAAGAAACACGAAAAGTACAGAGATGCTCCAGAACCTTGTGCCAACACCCCCGCTTCGGTCTACCCCTAGCCGTCCACAGCTTCACGTCGCTTCGAATTCCACTACTTCATTCATCCGGCCATCCGAACCTGCCTCGGGTCCTGCTCCACGTCCCCACCGTCCCCTCCCCCCTACCCAAGGGCCTGTGCTTGATAACGCGCCTGTTGAGACGAATGTATCGATCCGATCTTTTCCCCAGCCACAGTCGTCACCTCCCACTTCGGCGAATTCTGCGGCCTACTTGTCACCCAGCCAAGAACCCTACCCTCGACCGCATTCGGCCTCTCCTGCTCAGCAACGCTTTCCAAGTTCCAACGACGCCTCAGGTCACGATTCATCACGTGACAGGGACGTACAACGTCCTCTGCCATCGCTTCACCACCAAAGCCATTCGGCCAGTAACTCCGTCTCAAAGTTTGGGGACACGCCATTCAGAGAAGATGGATTCAGTGGAAATACTTTACCCTTATCACTGCGACCCGGACCATATTCTTCTTCCATGCGACCCCCTCTTACACCTGAAACGCCGCCACGGAGCCCCGTGAGTACTGCCACCTCTCGACCCAATAGCTCTAGTACTTTTGCGTACACATCCCCTGGGACAATCATGGATTCGCGACAAAATTCTTCGTCTAGCGGGCAAGACACATTGTCCGAATCGACTTTGCGCCCTGGAGAGGGGGACAAGGTTATTTGGGACTTCAAGGCTCGTGTAGCTTCCCAGAAGTTGTCGCAACAGCCGGACCCTCTTGTTGACAGTACCAGCTCGGACGATTATGGTACCGCGACAAAAGATTTGTGGTCTCGCAGACCACTGAGTCAAATCGTTGGCGAAGATAAGCTTGGGTCCAATACCAGTCCGAGCTCGAGTCCACGTCCTGCCCTGGAAGTTATTACATATAACACAAACAACAACCCACGCGGTGTACCGTCCATTTTTGCTGTTCCTGATTATGTTCCTCAACTACAACCGCAACCTCGACTCCGTGATCCCCGACCTCGCGCACCTCGAGACGGACACAAAAGTACCTTCGAAGAGAATACTTGGGCCCATCGTCCAACTCCTGAGGACGTATACGATCGCCTTGAAGACTTTTTTCCGGAACATGACCTTGACAAACCTGTCATTGAAGCCAACTCTGGGGGAACTTCACCTACTGCCGTTGATCCATCTCACGGACTTACTCCCAATGATCGGGAAAGGATCAATAATGTCAGGGGCAAGAAATCGATTCGCATTGTTGCCGAAGAACATAAAAAGCGACTTGATCGTACATCTAGAGCCGAGTCATCGTATGGCAATTTGTTACGCAGAAGCACAAAGTTATGGGGTGGACACGTTGAAGAAGTCACCACTTCACAGAAAAAACCAACCATCAACAAAGTTGCGGTTGATGCTGCATCGGGCGGCCCCAGACGTGGGTAATCGTCCAATCAGTAAAGGATTATTCTGAGCATCTCTTACAGCCATTTTCAAATGGGTGCGAGGCGAACTCATAGGCAAGGGGACTTACGGACGTGTCTACCTTGCACTAAACGCCACTACCGGAGAGATGATTGCTGTTAAGCAAGTTGAGATACCCACGACTGCCAGTGACAAGAGTGATAGTCGTCAGGCCGGTTTCGTGCAAGCGCTGAAAATGGAAAGCGAGACACTCAAAGACTTGGATCATCCTCACATTGTTGCGTATCTCGGATTCGAGGAGACCCCAAATTTCCTTAGCATGTAAGTACCTGGTTTTATGTCTCTCCAACGATTACAAATGTCGCAGCTTTCTGGAATACGTGCCCGGCGGCTCCATTGGGAGTTGCCTGCGAGATCATGGCAAGTTTGACGAGGAGGTTACAAAATCTTTTACGGGGCAGATTCTGCACGGTTTGGCTTATCTACACTCCAAGAACATTATCCATAGGGTACCGAATCCCTTACAGTTCATAACATTGTTCTGAATTCGTCCGCAGGACCTCAAAGCCGACAATATCCTTGTGGAGAAGACTGGCGTTTGCAAGATCTCTGACTTTGGGATTTCGAAGCGTGCCGACGACGACCAAGCTGCGTACACTGCGATGCAAGGTACCGTGTTTTGGATGGCCCCCGAAGTTATCGGCAGTCAGAAGGGGAAAGGGTACAATTCGAAAGTTGACATATGGAGTGTGGGATGTGTTGTATTGGAGATGTGGGCAGGCAGACGGCCCTGGCCAGATGAAGACTTCTTCACGGTGATGTTCAAGGTATGGTCGTCGTTCATGTTTGTGTATCGTTATTCAGACAAGAATTAGGTCTCTCACGAAGGAAAATCGCCACCCATTCCTTCTGACGTGATCCTGTCCGACCTTGCTGTGGATTTTAAGGATAGGTGTTTCGCTGTGTAAGCTGCTTTATCGTTGTCGTCACTCGTTCAAGAGATTCACGGGCTCTTGTAGGCATCCCGATGCTCGTGCGAACGCTGCAGAACTGATCCAACATCCTTACTTGAAACTGCCTGTAGGTTGGGTTTTCAATGACTTCAAGTGAGCAATAAAAGTACACCAGGACGCTAGTCATTCCGTTTTCATCTGATCCATCTACTTTTCGCAATTTGTCGCATTCTGGCTTTCAATTTTTCATGGTCGTTTGTTTCATATGTGCTTTTATAATGTTTTGTACGGTGTACACCACGGATTGGTAATGGGGTGTAGTAGCGCTGGTACGTGAATGTGAACCGACATCGTAGCAGAAAGTGAACCCTACTGCGTTATGAACCACGAAGGCCTGATTGAGCCAATTATCAGCAGGTCTTCGGGTTTAAAAAGCCGGTCGGTGGCTAGATGCTGTACAGAGGATAAAAATGATACATGTGTGTTGAATCTCTTTCCCACCAGGGCCCGAGCAATCAGTTCAGTCAAGCCCGAGTGAAACGACACTCTAGGGAGGTGATTTGGACGGGTACAGCTCCCTGAGGAATAGGTGTATCGATACGAATCTACACGATTATGCTCGATTCGCGCACCTTCTCATCATAGTCGAACCATTCACGATCTTGAAACTCCACGTCACGGAAGACCGTGTCAGACTCAGTGGCTTTACACGTCCATTCCCCTCTCTACATCTTTGTCAGTGCACTGTTGTGCTAGCGCACCGCAGAAAAAATGCCCACCGGGTCAAAGTCGGTAAACTCGAGACCTCGACATTCCACGACCAAAAGGCTGGAGAAGAAACCGGAGTGATCTGCTGTGTAGGGAGAGACAGGTGATTTTTCGAACTTGGCAGAGTTTTCATGCTTGCAATTTGAGCAGCGCCATATCAAGTGTGCGGTTCCGTGCCTGCCCCCACTGAGTTCGCGTTCCTCCTGGAGGCACCAACCGGAATTAGTGGGGAAGGCAAAGGGGAAACATGGATTCTTTCACAGTGCGATTGAGAGTTACGAGCTTTGGGTGTACTTCACGGCAGGACGTACACGTAACCTGAACGAAATTGCAGCCTGTCTTGGTAGTATGGACAATGGCACGCAAAATACCTTGAATAAGTATTCAAAGTCGTCCGTGGCAGGTTTCAAATCAGTGACCTTTTCCAGGTCAGCTTTGATCTCTAGATTCAAGCGCTAAGAAAGTGTTGATCGCGCGGAATATGTTGATTATTTGTTGGAACCCACCACCATGTCGATAAGATGATCGAGACTTGGACGAGTTTGCGCTTGTTTGTCAAGGGCTTTGACATCGACTACGTTTTTGGAATTAGACAGCAAAAATGCGGTTTCCATTGCAATGTCCTCGACCCGCCTTTTCCTCGTTACAAGCCAGGCGGTTTCATTGCACACCTCGCGTCTTTGCACGTCGGGACGTAGCAAAGAGGATGCCATTACCACGCGATTTGGTAGAGTTCGATATTGAGGAGGATTTCCCAGAATTCTCGGGAAATGACATACCGTCTGGTGCTCACATTGCACTACATCAGCAACGGCAGCTTGCGTACTACCTGCGTCTCATCGAGAACGAAATGCCCAAGTTTGTTGGTAAGCAGCCCAAGCTCTATGTTTTTAGGAAATATGTCGAGTGCTTTGCAGCGTTTCGGAAACCTTTTGTACCGCCTACTGCAGAAACACCCTTGGTGGTCCGGTCTGTGGACTATGCTGGGGAAGAACATCCGCTTACTGCGAAGCGGACGGTCGTTGTACCGGTCGCCCAGTTGCCCTTGCGGAGCGACCTGGCTATTCACAAGATCAAGTTGCTTGCTGGCGCACGGTGGAGTCCCGATTCCCCGAAAAATGCAGGTGTTCCGTATGATGTGGAGCAAGGCAAGCATGGGTACATCAAGATTGCATGCGAGGACTTTCCTCGTCCGGCAATGAACTTGAAGTGGATCAGTGACACCGTTGATGAGCTCATTTCTGTAGCGAATGTGCGTATTTATTTATTGAGTGCTGTTCAAGACGCGCCGACGTGACATCGCAGGACGAAAAGCCGACTCATTACCAAAATCTTCCGGTGGATACCAGACATATTGAAACCAAGGTGAAGAAGGCTAAAAAGGGGGACCATGCACGAGGACGGACGAGTCGACCTAGTTTGAAAGATTTCCCCAAGGAATGGCTTCCTCGTGTTCCATTGCCACCGTCCGAGGTTGTGCCTTGTGTTCACTAGTACAAGGGACTATTATTACTTTTATCACTATTTGGATCACGCGTGGAGTTTATCGTATGATGTCTCGCATGAGCTTGGGAAAGTACTCTACGACGAACGGCGATGACGAACACGATCCGCGCATCGGTTGTGCAAACGTGTACTGCGGCGTTCAACCTACCGGCTACTCTTGAAAAGTTTGAGAATCTGACGAAGCTCGCAAAAGAGCGAGATGAGAGTCAGTTGGTGGTGTTTCCCGAGGCATTGTGAGTTGCTCTTCCGAACAGGTTGTCCGTGAACTGTGATCGGGTTTCAGTATCGGAGGATACCCCAAGATGTCGACATTTGGTTGCGTTGTTGGGGACCGGAGTGCAGAGGGTCGAGATGAATTTCTGCGATACCATCGATCTGCGATTGAAATACCGTCTGCGGCTATTTCGCGCATTGAAGCGGTCAGCAAGGAGACTGGCGTGTTTGTTGTGATGGGTGTTGTCGAGCGCGATGGAGGCACGTTGTACTGCACGGTGATCTTTGTTGACCCTGCGGAGGGGCTGGTTGGAAAACACCGTAAGCTGATGCCCACTGGGAGTGAGAGACTGATTTGGGGACAGGGTGACGGGAGCACGATGCCTGTGGTGAAGAAGAGGTTTTCATCGTCGGGGACGGAGGGAGTGACGACAAAGATGTGTGCCGCGATTTGCTGGTGAGTGATCGATGTTATGACAGTTTGGGGTCGATGAACGCCACTATAGGGAAAATTACATGCCACTGTGTGAGTGATTCGACAAGGGACAAGGCTGACTGAGACCGGGGATTAGTGAGAACGTACTACTATTCGCTGGGAAGCGAGCTTTATTGTGCACCGACGGTGGACCACCGACCCACATGGACGAACAGTATGATCCACATTGCGGTGGAGGGGCGGTGCTTTGTCCTGTCGGCATGTCAGTTTGCGACGGAAGGGGACTATCCAGAGGGGCATGCGGTGGTGGACGCCAGCGATCGACAGGCTGACAAGGTGATGATCAATGGGGGGAGTGTCATTGTCAGTCCACTCGGAACGGTGCTCGCGGGGCCATCCAGGAAGGCAGAGGACGTTTTGACCGTTGAGCTGGATCTGGACGATGTCATCAGGGGCAAGTTTGACTTGGACTGCGTCGGACACTATGCTCGGCAAGATGGTATGTGGACAGTGGGAGGCGCTTTGACCAGACTGACGCGGAGCAGTGTTCAAGTTGACAGCAAACGGAGCGTAGCCGAGTTTATTGTGCGGTTCATGTATATAAAGCGAGGAGAGTACATGGGAAGGACAGACAACATGACTATTCAACACACTGCGGATGCGCGAACAGCACTCATGGCGGCGTATATAGCACGACGCACGAACCCGCAGCAGAGAGAGAGGGTAGAGCACAAGGATGAAGAGGTAGAGAGGTCGGGACAAGGGTTCGGTGCACGGGGAAGGACGATCTACAACGCGGGAAAAGAAAAAGAAAAAGATGGGGTGTTGAGGGAACTTGCGAGGATCGACGAGGAAGAGGAAGGACGACGAGGACGATATTGGGAACGAGCGTTGATGGAGGGCAAGATGGACGAAAAAGACTTGTTTGCTTTGTATACTCATATTTGAAACCCGCCACAGAGACCAAATAAAGATCAACAGCGCGGGTTTTGGTTTCGCGCGCAAAAAAAAAAAAAACCTCTGCTCGTCGTCGCTGACACGTCGCACAATGATGGCTGATTCGTACGTCTCTCCCAATGGCTACGCAAACGGCGCCAGCCCCGCCCTCTCATCCGGCATCGCACCAGTCATACGCAAGAAGCTAATGGGCTACGTCGGCTTCGCAAACCTCCCAAACCAGGTCCATAGGAAGAGCGTTCGCAAGGGCTTCCAGTTCACTGCCATGGTCGTCGGTCTGTTCATCTGCTTCCTCTATCTTCACCTCGTACTCATCTCTCCAAGGCGAATCCGGCCTCGGAAAGTCCACACTCATCAACACCCTCTTCAACACCCCCCTGTACCCCCCCAAGCAACCACCACCTCCCTCCGCCGACCGTCCAAAGACCGTCGCCATCGAGAGCATCGGTGCAGGTACACCTTCTCTCCCTTTTCATTCCCCTCCCATTCATCTACTCTCTTCCAGACATTGAGGAGAATGGCGTCCGTCTCCATCTAACAGTCGTCGATACCCCCGGCTTTGGCGACTTTGTCAACAATGATGACAGGTACGAAAAATTGTCTTTCGGATTTGCACTCCTTGACCATCCCAAGTTGGAGACCCATCCTCGACAATATCGAGTCCCGCTTCGACTCTTACTTGGAACAGGAAAACCGCGTCAACCGTCAAAAAATCGTGGACAACCGTGTTCACGCCTGCCTCTACTTTATCCAACCCACCGGTCACTCGTACGTCGTCCCTTTCTGGCTCTGTCCTCTCCTCACACCACCCTCTAGTCTCAAGCAAATCGACATTGAATTCATGCGTCGACTACACACCCGCGTCAACCTCATCCCAATCATCGCCAAGGCTGACACATTGACCGACGAGGAAATTGCCGACTTCAAGGCCCGAGTACAACCTCTTCGTCCTTTTGCTCTAGCATCTTTTGACATCCCCTCTTTCAGATTCTTGCCGACATTGCCCACCACAAGATTCAGATCTTCCAGGCTCCTACCTACGAAAATGAAGATGAGGAAACTCTCGCTGAAGCGGAGGAGATCGCTAGCAAGGTCCCTTTTGCTGTCGTGGGTTCAGATCATGTCGTCCAGACACCAGATGGTCGTCAAGTTCGTGGTCGTGCGTACCCATGGGGTGTCATCGAAGTGGACAATGAAGAGCATTGCGACTTTGTCAAGCTCCGTCAGATGCTTGTCCGCACATATATGGAGGAACTGAGGGAATATACAAATGACCTTTACGAAAATTGGAGAACAGAGAAGCTCCTCAGCATGGGCGTCGCCCAAGACTCGAGCGTGTTCCGCGAAGTCAAGTGAGTGTCTACTCTTGATTTGGTCGACCAACCTCTTTAATTCCACTTCACAGTCCCTCGGCCAAGATGCAAGAGGAACGCATTCTGCACGAAGCCAAGCTCTCCAAGATGGAGGCCGAGATGAAGATGGTCTTCCAACAAAAGGTCCAAGAAAAGGAATCCAAGCTGAAACAATCCGAAGAGGAACTCTATACTCGGCACAAGGAGATGAAAGAAGCTCTTGACAAGCAACGTACCGACTTGGAAGACAAGAAGCGGAGGATCGAGAGCGGTCGGCCACTCACGCCGGAAAAGAACGCGGTCAGTCCACTCAGGCTCAATTTTGCTTCAGGTCGCTTACTGTTTGTATTCAGACCAAGAACCGTCGCTTCCTCCGGTAGACAACTCGGCTGTGTATGTGGGTGGTCTAGTTTGTTGCCCTGTTACAGTACGTTGGTGGTCGTGCGTTTTACTATCTTCACCCTGGCCCGCGCCGCTTCTAGTTTGCCGTTTAGTTCTCTTGCTACCGTACATTGTCGTCTTTGCTTCCCGCTCGTTACGTTGCCCTCTGGAACATTTTCCACACTCGTTTGAACTGACATTCGGGCTTGGCTACCATCTCTCCCTTCTAGTATGATACTCTCTCGCTGTCCTTGATGGAGACTCGCAGGATGTCCTAGGATGTCTTGGGGACGATTGGATTGTGTCTTCTTTTGTCTTTGGTTATTCTGCAGCGACACGCAATATACCCAGTGTTGTGTTGCCACCATGTCAACAGCGATAAACACTGATAATAATGCCATCATACTTTTGGGCGACGACGACGACGACGACGACGACGAGAGATGGACAACGTTCAACCGCTCTTGTCTGCATTGGAGGTCTTTGCCCGTGCACCAGACAAGGCTTCATTGGAGACCGCAAACGCCTGGCTCCAAGAGTTTCAGCATTCTGTAAATCTACTTTCGCCCTTGGCCCACTCGTCCGACCCATACATCTGACCTCGCACTCGTCATAGCGCGACGCCTGGTCGACTTGCAACCTCCTCCTTCTCTCTCCAGACGCTCCCCCCGCAGCAAAACTCTTTGCCGCCCAGACATTTAGATCAAAGGTATGCGCCACACATTCATTTGCCCCCCTACTCTCATCCGTTCACTTCAGGTCACTTACGATCTCCATCAAGTCGATGCAGCCAGCCTCCTCCCATTGCGAGACACTTTGATCGCTGCTCTCGAGCGATATCACACCGGGCCCCGCAATGTGATCACCCAACTCTGCTTGGCAATATCTGGCCTCGCCTTACAGCTCCCTGAGTGGGACAATGCAGTGCAGACCATGATCGAGTCATTTGCCACCAATCCCACAACCGTCCCCGTGCTCTTGCAGTTCTTGACAATTCTCCCCGAAGAATTAGCCTCCAACACGCGAATCCCAGTCACGGTGGGTCAGTCGTATAGACACATGAAGTCCGGGCTAATCATTGAATTTCTAAGGACGACGAGTATCGCGAAAGGTCTGCCAAACTTCTTGCTGCAAATGCCAACCAGGTGTTGGATCTGCTCTCGATGTATATACAAGCATCGGGTATGTCAACCTTTTTTTTTTATAGCCTCCACCTCCGCTTGACGGCAAGTTATATCAGGCGTAACAACGACTGTACAAAACCAAGTGTTTGAGTGTCTCCGCTCCTGGCTCATCGCCGGGGAGGTCGATACCTCGGTACTCGCCAAATCGCCTCTCTTTGGCTTTGTTTTTGAGGCCATCGGCTCGGAAGAGCTGTTTGATTCCGCCGTCGACGTTCTTTGCGAACTCATCCACGAGACACAAGAGATCGACGATAACATGCCCGTCATTGAGCTCATTGTGCCGCGTGTCATCGGTCTAAAGCCTCAACTCGAGGAAAGAAAAGAAGATCCCGACAGAATCAGAGGGTTGGCAAAAGTCTTTGCCGAAGCCGGGGAGACTTATCGTCTTCTCATCTTTCGTCACACAGAAACATTCTTTCCCATCGTCGAGGCCATTGGTCTTTGCTCTGCATATCCGGATCTTGATATCGTACCCATCACTTTCCCTTTTTGGATGCGCCTCGCTCAAACGATTGGAAAAAAACCGTCCGTGGAACCCTTGTTCATCGAAGCCTACAAGGCACTCATGGGGGTTATTATCCGACATTTACACTTCCCTCCCGACACTTCCAGCTTGGCTTCCCAGGAGGCCGACAATTTCCGCTCTTTCAGACATGTGATGGGGGATACACTAAAGGACTGTTGTCTTGTCCTGGGTGCGGACACGTGCCTGCTGTCGGCATACAACCTCATCACCCTAGCTCTCTCTCGTGGACCTCAGTCAATCTCATGGCAGGAAATCGAGGCGCCATTATTTGCCATGCGATCC
This sequence comes from Hemileccinum rubropunctum, assembly GCA_038089535.1. Classification (NCBI taxonomy): domain Eukaryota; kingdom Fungi; phylum Basidiomycota; class Agaricomycetes; order Boletales; family Boletaceae; genus Hemileccinum; species Hemileccinum rubropunctum. The sequence goes on along the minus strand of JBBPLC010000011.1, from coordinate 85,575 downwards.
ATGGGTGCTGAAGTCGACATCTCTGATGAAAATGCAGTCCCGAAGATCATGGACCTTATTCCATCTCTCCCAAGCCATCCCAGGATTCGCTACGCCGCGCTGCTCATCATCTCGCGCTACACGGAATGGATTAATCGACACCCGGACTATATTTCTTTCCAGCTCCAGTACATCTCAACAGGATTCGAAGACACTGACACTGAAGTGAGCGCAGCCGCCGGTCAAGCACTCAAATATCTTTGTCAAGACTGTAAACAGGTAACGACTCCAGATATATATTCCAGGCAACCTTCCAATTCCCCGCACAGCATCTCATAGACTTCCTCCCGACGCTTCACACCTTTCTCAAAACAACCGGATTTAAATTAGTTCAAGATGACCGGCGGCAAGTCTACGAAGCTATCGCATATGTCATTTCTGCAATGCCGATGGAGAAAGCAGCAGACTCCCTTCGATCTTTTTCGTTCGATCTTCTGTCCCAGATTCATGCCGTCACGACAAAGGCCACACCCATCACGAAGCAAGAATTAAAGGAGATAGGCTGTAAGCCAGCGGCAACTTCCCTAGGATTACTACTCACGAGGCTTTGTTCAGACGGTTTGGAAAATTTAGAGGCAATGTTACATGTAATCGGCCCATTCGGTGATCAATTACCTGCAACCTGTCAGAATAGCTGCCAGGAAGTCTGGTCTATCTTTGAGAGGTTCATCTCAAAGTACGCCTTCGATTACGATACTGCTGAGCGAACCACACGGGTTCTCCGACACGGCGTCACGCTTTTTGGCCAATCAACTCTCCAAGTCGCACCTGCAGTCCTGTCGTGCATGGTCGCGTCGTTCGAGGCTACTGGCTTCTCAGCCTTCCTGTGGATTGCAGGTAAACTCGTGGGGAGGTTCGGTCGGGAATCTGACATAACGCTGCGACCTACCTTCTTCCCTCTATTTGAGCGGTCAACAAACAAAATCGTCAGTCTGTTACAGTCCAAGGCCCCAAGAGACCTGCCGGATGGTAAGGGGAGCTATCCATCTGTATCCTTGCATGAACTTAACGTCATGGAACAGTTTTGGAAGACTATGTTCAGCTGCTTTTGCAGTTGCTGGAAGTGGCCCCGGATGTCATTTTCCAGTCCCCCGCCTTTCCACTAGCATTCCGAGCCTCTATGGCAGCTCTTACGCTTATTCAATCGGATCTTGTCTTTGCGGCATTGGATTTATTCCGCAATATTTTAACACACGACAGTCTTATCCCGTCACCCGCGCAACCGGCGAAATTTGTTGTTTACGCAACTGCCATCAAGGCGGTTATGGAGAAGGAAGGATTCGAATTGGTTGGTTACTTGCTCAGTGGCCTCGTCGGGGAGTTTCCCGAGGACTCTACTTCCGCCGTCGTCTCTATCTTCCGTTCCACGGCTGTCGTCTTTTCTTCGCAGTTGTTGATATGGCTACCGCCAGTATTACAACAACTTCCCATATCTGCCGCGCCAAACGACACCAAGGAAAGGTTTATGATAGATGTGACCAAGTGAGTGCTTGCCCTCTTGTTCGTGCACCAAGTCTAACTTGGAATGCCGTCAGCGCCATAAATACTGGACAGTACGACAAGGTGAAGTATAGTATTCTTGGTCTTCACCGAGCATCGCGGAAGGCTCGGGACCGTCGGCGGGTTGGACCGCTGGAACAGTGATGGTGAGGTCGAATGATTGTAATATCCTGTTCGTCGTTGTGTGAGCATGTAATAGTCAAAAATGTTTATCGTTTTCACTATTCCGGGAACGTGTGTGTCTATGCCCGACAAGCAAACACGCCCAAATCTAGCACCGGCGGGCGTGATGCTCACACAACCATTCCGTCTTGACTCAACTCCACCATGTTCCGTCGCGCCGGTCAGTCTCTCGCCGCAGGTGGTATGTAACTAGCTACTTGAACCTGTTTTTCTGGGCTTACGTGTTGCTTGTCCAGCTCATCGTCGGTCAATCTCCCACTCGGCAGTTCGAAAAAGTTATGCCGATACTATCCAGAACTTACTCATCCACAAGGACACCAAAGTCCTCTGCCAGGGTTTCACCGGCAAGACAGTGAGTAGAAGCTACGTGAGGAAGAAGTCGTTTACCGTTCGTTTCAGGGTACTTTTCATGTGAAAGAGGCCTTGGCCTACGGTACCAAGATGGTCGGCGGTGTGTCCCCCAACAAAGCAGGTCAGACACATCTCGGACTGCCAGTATTTGGCTCAGTCCGTGAGGTACGAGACGGCCTTTGCATCCCAATCCCTCAACTCAACTCCGCCACAGGCTGTCAGGGAAACAAATCCGGATGCTACCGTCCTCTACGTCCCACCACCCTCGGCTGCTGATGCCATTCTTGAGGCCATCGAGAATGAAATTGGTCTGATTGTTTGCATAACCGAGGGCATACCTCAACAAGACGAGATCAAGGTGTGCGCGGTTACCAACCGTATCAGTTTGCGCTTCTGACACATGTTATCGGCGTAGGTCATGAACGCGCTCAAGAGTCAGTCAAAGTCGCGTCTCGTTGGCCCAAACTGCCCGGGAATCATCAACCCACTCGGTTGCAAAATGGGTATTCAACCCGGCCACATCCACAAGCCGGGAAAAATCGGTATGTCCTTGACGTGTCACAATGTTGACAGAAAATAACATCTTCGTTCAGGAATCGTGTCTCGGTCTGGTACATTGACGTACGAGGCTGTTGGTCAAACGACCGGCGTGGGGCTCGGGCAGTCGCTGTGCGTTGGAATTGGTGGTGATCCATTCCCTGGGACGCAACATGTCGATGTCATCAAGGTCTTCCTCGAGGATGATGCGACAGAAGGTAAATTCTCCCCCATCTCTGTCGAGAGTGATGTTCATGTGATCAGGCATCGTCATTATCGGAGAGATTGGGGGATCGATGGAGGAAGAAGCTGCAGAGTACTTAGAAAAGTACAACAAGACGCGGAAGAATCCTAAACCCGTTGTTGGCTTCATCGCGGGTCGTACCGCACCACCAGGGCGCCGTATGGGTCATGCTGGTGCCATCATCGCTGGTGGCAAGGGTGAGTGGCACAGTCCACCCGGACACGAACGCGTGCTGAAATCACTTGACAAGGTGCTGCCTCTGACAAGGTTGCCGCGTTACAGAAGGCTGGTGCGATTGTCACGGACAGTCCCGCAAAGATTGGTGCATCTATGCTCGAGGTCGGTATTCAAGTCCATTGACCGGTTTCGACTTGCTAACATGCTGCACAGGCGATGAAGGCGGCTGGATTGGCTTAGATACCATTCATACTTTAGAGATACTGCCGATTGCTTATATAATTATTTATATGTTTCCTGGTGGTTCAATCATGTCATATACGCCATCGCCAGCACTCTCGGAGGCAGCTGCATATCTGTCATCTGCCCCATCACTAGCAAAGGTGTCGAATACCACAAAACTTGAGGTCGAGCAAGTTCGTTATCTGGCCGATCACAAGCTCCTAACAACCTGGGTGTTGCACATTGACAGCTATATGGACTGTACAAGTATCTTACCGTCGCGTCAGTGCCCCAGAACCGGCGGCCATCGCTTTTCGATGTGACGGGCCGTGCCAAGTGGGACGCGTGGAATAATACTGGAAAAAAGTACACAAAGCGTGGAGCAGATGCCGAGAAAAGGTATCTCGAGGTTGCTCGAGAGCTTGGATGGGTCCCAGGCTTCAAAGCGGCGAGCGACACACGAGAAGAGGGTGAAGTATGGGATGATGACTTGGGCGTGAGTGTGTCACTCTCGTCCACGGCAGGCGGTGGGGGAATGGGTGGGTCCGTCAGCGCCATGGCAACTTCGAAGAGCGACGATGCAGGAGAACATTTGTTGCATGGCTTTGCCATCCGAGGAGACGTGAACGAAATCACTCGACTTTTCGCCGAGAACCCTTTGGTGGATGTGAACCAACAGGATGAATATGTATGATTGACGCTTGCTTGTCGATCCCCCGGCGATAACATTCCTTTGCAGGGCTATACAGCGCTACACCTGGCATGCGATAGAGGCAAATTGGCAGTAGTCAAACTACTAATCAAGCATGGAGCAGACGCAACGATCAAGGTCTGTCTTGATGTACACCGATACCGACGCAGAGTTTTAACCACTTTCCAGGATCCTGATGACCTGACGGGAATAGAACTGGCACAAATTGCAGGGCATGATGAGATATGCACCTTTCTGCAAACGGAGCTACATTAATGGTGCGTACGTCAAGGGAAAGGCCTGTAGGGTGGATTTCTACAACGAGCAGTGGACGGATATATGTATAGTGCGCGGGATCTGTAGAACACCAATGGATGGATCGGCGCAAGCTGGATGTTCAGGTCACTGGCTGGGCAGAATTACAAGGTTCAACGTCCGTGCCCGATGGAGCCATGCCAGCTTCAGAAGGCGCGTGTGTCCGTGGTCCAAGTGCCTTTGGATGATATTTTGAATCTGGGGGGATAATGCCACCCTACGAACCTCTTAGCAAACATAGGTGTCGAGCCAGAGCCCACTCACCCATTCCAGCAATCGCACCGCAGATTTACTAGGCGTCGCTCCAACCCCTAGCCAATACTTTATCCTGTCTGCGCTCCACTGGACCGTTTTGTGCGTTGTCCCTGGTACGACAGCGGGGTTGTATATACCCAAAAGTTCTGCTGGTTTCGCGTCACGACGTTTGCGCTGGTCTATAGCGACCAAGTGGAATATCTTGTTGTGCTTGCGGCCATGCATGGCCATTCGAATGCGGATGGGCATCTTTGAAAGACACTCCAGGAGCGAAATTTCGAGCTTGTGTTATGGTTGTGTATCACTATTTGGCAAAGTCGTACTATCGTACATACATTACAATCACGAATCGGGACCAGCACTACCCGGTATCAGCTGCGTGTACGGTCAATATTTGGAGTCCCACGAGGCTTCACAGTGGGGCTCACCATACAAATGTTGTTCCCGTTGAGCAACGTCTGAGCAAGCTGGGTCTTCTTCCGGCCCTGCGGCGTAGTCTCGCTGAAAGAATTCAGCTCAAGTGGTCACTCTTCCGTGTGTGAGGAATGCGCGCACTATTCCGTGACATCCTCCAGTACCATGTCTAGGGTTGATCCAGAATTTGACAGGATGGATAGTGTCAGCCAAATCGACTCACTGACGAAATCATCAAAGCCCAGGAGTGTACCAGTAAACTCCCGGTCACTTTTCATGATCACCCAAATTCGTGATCCAATACATCTGTCGATAAGCTCTGTCAATAAGGTCAATCATGAACATGCGTTGCTCGTTTTCAACCAGCAGACTTGCCCAGAGGAAGGATTTGAGAAGCCATCCGCGATGTGTGCAGTCGTGGTAATGGATAAAAGCGATCGATATAGCAATTCTCTACCATTTGCTTTGTGTCACTACCTATGATCATCACTTCTGCTATGATTACAGTCATAGAATCCATCTACTCGCATTACCTAGCGTCCGTTAGACGCATATCAAGCGGCTGCCTACCATGTTCAACATGAAGCAAAAAAACAAAGGTCGTGTCGTGCAGGAAAAAGAAAAGGGACCATCTGAACGGTGTTACATGATGTTCATGAAATGATGACCGGGCAAAAAAAAACGACGTTGACAATGGTATGGAGCATTCGTCGCCATAGATCCAGAGGATACTGGTCACTACTGCGCAAAGCTGAAGCCTCCTTGTGGTGCACTGATATCGGAGTGAAACTAGACAACCCGTGAGTGACCGGGGTCAGATAAGAAGGAGCCCACATACTGCATAAGCACCTGAAGCGTCAACAGCGGGCGCGCTGATGGCGGCATCTACCTCCTCCTCGTCGGGGAAATACTTGTCCATGATATTAAACGCCTTCTTGTAAATGTCCAAGTTGTCGTGTGACTGCAAGTTGTGGATGGTGACCATGCCACCAGCTTCCTCGACGAAAAGAGCATACTGATTGACAGCTCCGGGGCCAGCTGCCTGCTTGTCCGCCTCGCCAACCTTGAGAATGTTGTCGAGGCCGTCCAGGGCAACTTGGATAATCTTGTTATCCATCATTGTGAGCAGGTCGCAGAGGGGCTTAATACAACCTTGAGAGACGAGGTAACGTATCTGGGAAGGTTCTTGGAGACCTCCAGAGGTCGCATTGGAGATCGCCCAGCAAGCCTCCTTGCGAGTTTTGAAATCGGCGTTTTGGAGGATGTTGATGAGAGGAGGAATAATGTTGGCATCAATAACAGCCTGAATCTGAGGAGGTGATCCGGCAGTGATGTTTGAGATAGTCCAGCAAGCTTCTTTCCTGATTCCCTCTTTGGCCGACGACAGGAGTGAGAGAAGAGCAGGGAGGGCACCGGAAGCAATGACGACTTGAGTCTGAAGATCGTCTCCAGTGACGATATTTCCGATGGAACGCAGAGCAGGGGTCTGAACCGCGGTCGAGGTGTGCATGAGCAAGTCCACCAACCTCCGACACACTGCAGACTCGATCACCGCTTGGATCTTGTCGTTTGAACCGTCTGAGAGATAAGAAATAGCCCAGCAAGCATCGATCAAGATTTCATCATCCATCGAGTAAATCAGTTTGGTCAGGACTGTTAAAGCAGGTGAGATCTATTGTGAATGTCAGACAGGGACAAGGAAGATACAGCATATCGTTTACCAGTTCCCATTCTGGTTGAGGATTCTTTCCTCGGCAGAAGTTGCTCAAGGTCCAGGTGGCATTTCTGAGCATACTCAATTTGTGATTTTCACTCAAAAGTGTCAACAAGGGTCGCAAAGCACCCTGTTGTAAAACGTAGTCTCTGCATTGTGGACTGTCACCCGCGATGTTCCCAAGCGCCCAAACGGCTTGTTCGCGAACATCGAGTACGGGGGATGACAAGAGGTTGATGAATTCGGGGACGGCGCCAGCATTGATCACGACTTGAGTGTGCTCGGCAGTTCCAGATGCGATGTTTGTGAGAGCCCATGCTGCTTCAAACTGCAGCGGGCTAAGTCCCCGGACAGGCGATGGAAGTGGGACCACACACCTGGAGCATAGACTGCCCATTTCGCAGGAACTCGACAAAGCGAGGAACAACGCCACATTCGATGACTTTTTCGATGGGTGGATTCTTCTCCTTGGAAAGCAACTTACGGAACTTTGTGGTCGCGTCAAGCTGACGATCGGGGTCGTCCGAGAAGACCCCAGAGATCATCTCGTCCGCAAGCTGCGAATGTATTAGTGCGAGATGCCACTGGCAGGATAAGGGGCACATACCGGTGGCTCCCAGTCTCTAGCGGAGGTCTCCTCATCGGAGTCGACGGTTGAGGTGGGGAGGAAGTTTCTCCTCTTTGCGATGTTCTCTTCGCGTTTCTGGCGTCTGATCTCGACTTGTTGCTCTTCTCGACGACGTCGAAGATCATCTTGCTTCAAGCCACCCTTGTTTTTATAGGCTAGACGTGTACGCGCGCTCTGAGCGAGCAGAGATGGGGGTTAGAAGAAAGGACGTACTGGCTCTGCGGTGTTCCATCGTGCGAGACTCCATAGGTTGATGCTGAGAGAGAAAAGAGTCGCGTCTGTGCTCGAAAATGTGGTTTGTCTCATCTCGCCTTATCAGCCACTCACTGTCACAATCCGTGACGTCACGCTCATAACTACATAGATTCTGTCACAACAAGCATCATGTATTACGCTACGATGCTTCGTCCTCAAACGCGTACTGTCGTCCAGCGTATCAGTCAACGTGCACACTCTCCAGAATCCCTGTACACATACCTCAAACGACGCCGGTGGCTCAGCGTCCCCCGTACTTTCGTCCAGCGCAATGTGCAAGTTCCGCTCACTTGGCATCGGCCCGTGGATCGCATTTCCGTTAACCACCACCTCAGCAACAGCAACCTGCGAAAGGTCGATCAACTCGGCTTCATCATCCGGCCGTTTATCAACCAGCATTAAGATCCCCCCTCCACCTGCATATCGTTCCGATAACAGACCCGAAGGCCCAGTTCCCTTTTTACTCACTCCAGTCGACGTTACCCTACTTCCTTTCGCAGCCGGCGTGTGAAGAGAGACGGGCCGGACTGGTTGATACCGTCCGTCCGTAGGGAAGATGATGTAGCTCAGCTGGGCTGGCGTTACGCGCGAAAAGTTGGCAATCCTCTCAAAGCTGGGTTCGGCTTTCCGCTTTATTAAGATCCCCTTGGATTCGTCTGATCCACTGGCAGCCACGTCCTCAATCTTCATGTCAACATCTCCGTCTTTCTTCGAATCCATTCTTTCATCCTGTGCAGCAGTTAGCAATGCCCAAGGACCAAGTTCCGCCTCACCGTCTCCATCGCGTCCGAATCAGCTGCCGCTTTCCGCTTTTCTCTAGCTTTCACCTTTGCTGTTGTCGACAGCACAGCAGTCGCCATTTTCGCTGCCGTCTCCCTCTTGGGTGGCGTTGCAGGTGCAGGATAGGCGAATAGACTTGGCCGGGCGTTCGAGATGAACTCGAAATTGGGGACCTGCAAGGCGGTTAGCATCTGCAACTCCTCCAATCAATTAACCCACCTTCAAGTCTTCATTCAGGCCAATGATAGCCGTAGGTTCGAACGCAAGGCAGGCGCAGTGCGCGAGAGGGTACCAATACCAGAACTGACAGAACAAAGCCATGCCGACAATGGCGTTCGTATTTCGACTACCTGCCCGACTTTGCAGACTAATGGTCACGTTGTGGCCTCCGGCGTCGATCAGCCCCTGACCGACGGCCGCACCAAAGCGTGCCATGGGATCCTCGTGTTTGTCAGAAACGACCTTGGTATACAGCGCACGTGTGGATGACATTGATGGAGATGATGCTTCTGATTGTTGTACAAGGATCATACCAAGAGCAATAAATGCCCCTTGACGGACAAAGTCCACTCCATCCTTGGTCATTGGTTCCAAAATTTCGACGGCATCCTGTAAGGTGTTCAAGGGCTTGAATTTCAAACGGCCTCAAAGTGTGCTCTCACCTGCATGCCGGTGCCCGCACAGGCAATGCCAAGCGCAAGGGTAGCTCCGCATCTGACATGCGGATTGTAGCTTTCGCTGAGAAGTTGAACTATCCGGGGGACTTGTCCGGGGGATTTGAAAAGAAGGAACGCAAGTGACGTGACAGCAGCTCTCCGCACGTCGTCTGATGTGTCCGAAACAGCGATATGTAGCAGTTGGCGAACGGCATCGTTGTTTGACGTTCCGGCATAAGCGAGGGCAAGGGTATAGACACCCCCATACCGCAAGATGGGGTCCTGTGTAACTCATGTTAGGAAGACATGATTAAAAGTGAGAAACTGTCCACCTTTTCGGTCAACAACGATCGGATGGTCTCGTCAGCCTCCTCTTGCCGTCCGTAGAATACAAAAGCAAGAGCCATGGCCAAGCCGCGGATGATCTTCTCATGTTGAGTCTCCCGAGCGTACGTGATCATCTCTTCGGCACAAATCTGACTAGCAGAACCGAGCATCACAAGGCCCATGGCATACCCTGCAGCCTCACCAGCGACAGCGGAATCCGAGAAAAGAGTCTCTTTCAGATCATCGTATGCATCCGAGCTACGTCCGCCCATTCCGGCAATCCCAAGACCCAAAGCAGCGCCATGTTGGACTATCTCGCCCTGTGCGTTCTTCAGAGTTTCTCGAAGGTAGTTTTCAACGGTCTGCCCGCCGCCGCAGCCGGCGTTAATCAGGCCTAATGCATAAAGAGCCCCACCCTCCGAATACGCAGCTCCCTGGATCTGGCTCTCAGCGCCATTCTGAGGGAGGTAAGGGCCAAGAATATTCATCCCTTCCTGGAAGTAACCCTTATGGATGACTCCGAGAGCAGCAGTGGCCGAGAACTTTGCCCAATTCGTGGCCATACCTAACCATTCGAGGTTTTCGCGTAAGAATACGTCTGACGTCGTTCCAGCGTGCATGAATGCATTCTGTAATGTAAGCGCGGTGTGGTATATCGATGATCGGGGCTCGAGTGACTCCTAAATGAAATGAGTCGCATAGTAAAACCTGTCCTGAGGATGATTACCTTGCTGTTCTTCAAAATCAGCATATCCACCTTGTTCGTTCGCTTGAGGAACTCGAGATAAAGTTTTATGGACTCCTGTCCGCCGAGAATGTTACGGAGCTTGTCAAAGATGTTCATTGTTTCCTGCTTACCACGGCCGGTCACGAAAGAAACGGAAACAGGTGGATAAGGAAGGCGAACCTCATTTCCCTCTGGCAGATGTTTCCGGATGCCTTCCAGAAAGTCTCTTGTGCCACCTTCAGCCAAATCGAATGCAAACTGGTATGCCAATGACTTTTCTTTTGGGACTAGTGACGTCAACAACGGGACAGTCAGAGAAGGATTGTTGAGCGTTACAAGAAGGCGTGCGAGTGAGTGGATATGTGAGGACTTTGTTCTGGAAGATGGTGCGGGGAAGAGGGGAAGCAAGAAGTTGAGGATTTGATCGCGGTACAAGAGGGAGAAACCGGTGTCAAGAACGGCTTCCATCGCGTAGGACAGGAGCGAAACATCACGCGTGATGTCATAGATTCGAGAAATCACGTCAAGGCGGCGAGACTCGAGCGCGATGCCGATTGCCTGAAGGTACCATACTGAGGAGGAGGGTACGAGACCAGGGAGAGAGCGAAATGCACCTGCCTGTACTCTCCTTCGTCTATACAACGGTGGAATATGGATTCTATGATGGATTGTAGCCGAGGGTCGATCTTGGACCCCGTGATGGCCTCTTCCGAGCGTTGGGAGACGTATCTGTCTATGGCCTTGGCTAGGCGGCGATATATGTTAATGGGAGAAGCGCAGAGATGCGAGACGTACAGATGACTGTTTCTACGTATTCGCTGGCGTTGTAATCACGAGCTTCCGTCTCGAACGCACTGCCGGCGCCGAGAGCAAACGAGAGTGCTTCATCGTATTCGCCCAAGTAGTAGTAGACTTTGCTGGCAAGCAAAGCAGCGAGATCGCGGGCATGTTTTGGAAGCTGATCTGACTCGTACAATGTTTCACTGTACAGAATGCGGGTGTGAGAGGAGGAAAGAGAAAGGCAAGGCAACGAGGACGTGCATAGATGCGATGTGTTCAGATATTTCTGGCCAGAATTGCGGGACGAGGGGATGGAGGGCAGTGATAGCATGCTGTTTGAATGCAGGGTCTGGTTCTGCGAGCAGCGCAAGCACGCCAGCAGCGGATGACTGAGCGCGGACGACCATTGAATATTGAATGATTGACAAGCGGAGACGCGTCACCACTGCACGAGTATTTTAAGCGGAGAATATCGGAGATCAAAATCAAGCACTTCGTTCCGTTCCCGACCCGACCTCGTCCTCATCGCTCAACATGTCCTTTGTCGCCCGCCGCGCCATCCCCCGCCTTGCCCGCCCGCTCGCAACGAACGCCCCCGCGAGCTCAGAATACTTTACAAAGCTCAACGCTCTCCGCGAGCACGCCGCACGTGTGTATTCTACCACTTCCATCATTCACCCGCTCAGTTTCTCGCAGACACCACCGACCTCTGGCGTAAGATCAGGTATGTCCCCACCCTCGCGGCTTTTCATCTTGCTCATCTTCTCAGCTTCTACGTCGCGTTTCCTGCCAGTATGTCCTCACCCCCACACGTCATCTCCATCTCCTCTTATGTTCCTCGCCAGCATTTGTCACGTGTGCATGGGTGTACAATGTCGAGTCGGAGCATGCCGCTCACGAAGATCCCTTGATAGAGGAAAACGATGGCACTCTGCCTCAGCCCCCTCCATATCCATATCTGAACCGCAGGGTCAAGCCTTTCCCGTGGGGCAGCAACTCTCTCTTCTTCAATTCAAAAGTAAGCTTCCGTGTTTTCATCTACAATCCAGTAAGTCAATGTTGGACAGTACAACAAGGACATGGACAAGGTGGACGAGTAACTTGGACTAGAATACTTGGCTCCCCCGTTAACCTTTATATTGCTCGCGTAACAAAGCTCCGGTTCACCACCAGCTTCAGGATGAAATTAAAAATGATTGTGCTAGATCAAGTCCATTGGTATCAGTAACATAATCGCTCGACCGTCATGCGGCGACTCATGCCATCACATCACTCTAGCATGTCAACCAGGCTCCCAACAAGGCACCGCCAACGACGGTTACTAGCGCAGTCAATACTGGTATAGCTGCCAGGGTCATGGAATGCACATTCACAGCAGCGTTCGCAGTACTGAAAAGCGTTTCAGCTTTGTCTACCTTGATCAGGCTTCTCTGCTTACCCGGTCGGACTTGCAACCACAGTATATTTCGAACCGGCAAATGAGGTAGTTACCCCACCGCTCGCCGCGAGAGTGATAGCAGGTCCGCCAATAGATGTCACTAAGCTCTCAGCCACACCACCGACGGCTAAAGAAGACAGGGTGAGTGTGTTAGGTTACCTCGAGAAAGTTTATGAACTACAGACATGTCACCGTTGCGAAAACAGCACCGGCCTCCGATGTATGGGCTGCAATCCAAGTCGATGCTGTGAAGAAGTTGAGCGGTACCGCGATCAATGAACTAGCATCATACCATCCGAGAGACCTTCCTGAGAACCAACCGAGGCAGCACTCAATCCATCAGTGTAGTAAGAAGCCGCTACTCAATACGACCATAAGCGCCGGTGCATGAAAACAGAAATTACGGCTTACCTTCGGAGGTTGCACGAGAATAAATGGAGCCTGCCTCGGATGTCCACGAGTTTATGGCGCTAGTGATGTCATCTACGGTCGCAGAGTTGGCAAGAATAATGAACACCGTGCTGTCCAACTCACATTGGTTTCCAAATGGAAAGGGCTCGGTATGTCCGAGCGTCGCCAGGACAAAGATGGTAGATGCAATGGTTGTACGGGTGTGCATGATGATGGAGGTTAAAAATCGAAGGGTTGCAAAGTGAAGAGATGTTGGCAAACGCTGATCTTAAGGTGCAGAGGAGGAGGCAGTGCCGCCTCTGACATCGTCTCAGTTGAACGCGTACACTGAGTGACATTGTCAGACGTCACCGTCAGACCAGTATGAAACCGACAGTCAGGACCAGCACCAACCAAGTACAGGCAGTGCGTGTCATTTGCAAGTTTATAGATCGTGATGGGCCTTGCAGAGCTGTCTCAATTAGGCAGGTCTCGTAGATCGACAGGCCACACGCTAGTACAAGTGTGGACGTTGACGTTCGCATCGCTGTTTGACCCACACCATGCCCCACCCCATCATCGCACCTTCCGTGCTCGCCTCCGACTTTGGCCAGCTCACCGCAGAGTGCAAGAGGATGATCAAAAGCGGCGCCGAATGGCTCCATATGGGTTAGCCTTGCGATCTTTTTGATGGCTATCCGATGACTGTAACCCCCTTCCCCACAGATGTCATGGATGGGTATGTTTTGTCGCCTCGCACTCTCCAACATACCAATCGATCTACAGCCATTTCGTGCCGAACATCACCATGGGTTGGTCTGCCGCTCCCCAAAGAACCTTCGCTCTGATATGTGTGTTTCAGGTGCACCGGTGCTTTCGTGTGTATCAAAGGGAGTGCCCGGAATTTTCATGGATTGTCACATGATGGTCGCACAGCCCGAGAAGGTAACCTCACACCGCACACCGCGCTGCAGATGGGTAACACCGATTTATCCTAGTGGGTCAACGATATTGCCGATGCGGGGGGGTCATTGTACTGTTTCCATATCGAAGCAGCTTGTAGGCTGGCACTTTGCTCGCTTTCCACGCATTTCTAACACGCTGAAGCTGACGCTGTATCCCTCATCCGTTCTATTCATGAGCGCAACATGAAGGCCGGTGTTGCGATCTCACCAGATACACCATCTACAGCCATCACAGATGAAATTGGTTCTGCAGCAGATATGCTCTTGGTCATGACCGTATACCCCGGTAAGTCACGCATGCTTGATAGAAACCATTATCAGTCCGTGAAAGACTTGTGTTAGGTCGCGGTGGTCAGAAGTTTATCGAACGCTGTGTTCCAAAGGTTGCCGAGCTTCGTGCTCGTTTTCCCGACAAAGATATCGAAGTGGATGGTGGTGTCGGCCCAAAGACAGTTGATGTCTGCGCCGAGGCTGGTATGTCCTCGGTTCGCCACGTAGCTATGGCTCTGAAACCAAGATCGTGTGCACGCAGGGAGCAATGTCATTGTAGCAGGAACTGCGATCTTCGGTTCTCCTAGTCCTGAGGACGTCATCGCACAGTTGAAGGCGAGCATCGCTGCTGCCCAACTGAAAAGAACTCAAACTCCGTGACCGCCATTTCTCGTCGATTAGACTTGCGCATGTTCAAAGTTTCATAAATTGTACACTTTTGAAAGTGAAATATTAGAATTCGAATATGTTATCGTCCTGTGTTGTACTGCTAGGCCCCTGCGACAGGTTCGTATGGACTAGCTGGTGTGGTCCTTAATGAATGGATTAAGATGTGGGAAGTATAGGACAAGGAAGGATGGTCATCAGAAAACTGGTATATGATGTCACAGTTCGCACTGGAGGGGTCAGATATTTCTAATCCAACAATAGTGGAGAATGCAAATTGTGTGCATGTACGATATGCGTAATCGTGAAAAATGTAGTGTTGAATATCAGAGTAAGTAGATTGTCGAACAAGTAGCGAAGATCACAGGCTGAAGAGGTAGGTCGTCACCATTGAAGCCATTCTCCATACATATTTGGCTGTTCACCACGAACGTATGCTTCAAAGGTTCGTTTGAGAACGGTTGCCCAGTCAAGGTCCCGTTTGTCGTCAACGACTCTGTCAACCCATTCTTCGGGTTCGGTATCTGGGATTGCAGCAGCGCGTGCAGCTTTCTCCCCAGCCGAGAACTGTGGTCCCAGGTCTGGCCAATTGCGCGCAGGGTCAAATGGTTTCCACCTAAGTAAATCAATTTGAACGCAAAATCTATATTTGATCATGAAAAGCACTCACCAAAAATTATGGAAATGATATGAATAGGCACCACGAAAGAAACCTCCAAAACCCAGAGCCTGCGGTGCTGCACTGTTTTGTATGGGTGTGTTGAAAAAGTCGGCAAATCTTTTGGATGTTGATCAGCAATGTCAACCCCCCTGGTGTATTGGTACTCACTCTGTAAAATATGGCTGAGGGGGTCGCTCCCGCTGGAAAGCCTCGGTATTGAGCCAGGCAGAATCAAAAAGAGCATCCGGAAGGCGTAAAAGGAGGCCTTCAAGGTGCGCATCTTTTGTGTATCGGGAAACCGTCATGGGGTGAAAGTCCAAGCCATTTTTCAGGGCCGTGCGGAAAAGGAACGATCCGAGGGCGGAGTTCTTGTTCATACGAAGCACCGCAGTATTGTACTTTTCCAGACGTGACCACCGATATGCGAACGCACCCTTCCAGCCCCATAGCTCTTCCCAGTCCCGCAGTAAGATAGTGTCCGCATCGAGGTAGATACCACCAAACCTGTGGCATAAGACGAACCGAGCCATATCAGACAAGATGACGGAAAGACGATCGTACGACGACGAAGACTTGGAACCCGTGCGATTAAGCATATCATCCTCATCGGACTTGTCGTGGCTAGTAGAAGATGGTTTGGGGGCAACGGACGGGTCGGTGCTATTGTCTGAAGCAAGTGTTGCAGAAGCTTCGGCACTCTTGGCTCGATCAGCCGGAACGTTGATAATGTGACCTCCAGAGTTGAACAGCGTCTCCTTGAGTTCTCTCCATTCATCCTTGAGTTCAGGAATGCCGTCAAGCTGGTCAGTAGTGTTCCAGAGCTTGAACTTGATAACATCCTTGAACCTGGGATGCAAGAATGGAGCCGCCCACGGATTTGTCTTGAGTTGCTCGTACATGTCTGTAAGGGCCGAGGGATTGGGGACAGAGGCTGCGGGACCGGGGTTAATCCACAACCAAAACTCTGGGCGACAAACGTTGAGCTCTGGATCCTCTTTCAAATGAAGGCCGAGATTTTGCGTGAACAGAAATGACAAAAGGGCGAGATACGGCTTGTCGGTGAAGGGACCAGTCCAGAACATATGGAAAAGGCGGGAATTTTCAGGGTCGCATGGCGTCGGGAGACTGGAGTAAGGGATATGTTGCAGTGTTGGACGGAGAGGTAGAGGAGGCTCCCATTCCACCCCACGCTTTTTCGCAAGGCCAGCGTTAGGATCTTGGATACCGGCAGACTCCACAGGACGCGGTGCGATGACATTGGCCAACGATATTTGTGCAGGTTCGGTGAAATTCTCACGGCCCTCTTCCATGTAAATGTACTTCCACTCATCCGTCTTGCCCCTCCTCAGGTGATTCCCGTTGTCTAGGCCTGCGCCAAGGCGGAGGACTTCAAGACAATCACGAACATACTGGATGCGCGAGGATGAGTATGAGACATATGCCATAAATAAAATTAACTACCTTGTTGTGAGAGAAATCGCACTGTTCCATTATAATGTCTAGATCGGCAACAGTGCCGGGAATGGGACGTGGAGGGTAGGCAACGTTTGGCGGCTGACTGTGGATGTCAAGATAGACGCGACGCGGGCCGTCCCCTCGAGTTGCCGTAGCCACAGGACCAGGGGGCGGTCTGAATCGTGAAGGGATAGTGGGGACTTTTCGTGGGGGAAGAGCAGGATTCAGAGGTGGAGTTGTTAAGCCGACTTGCTCCGGAACTGATGGTGTGTTAAATATACAGTAGACTGCTAAAGCACTCTGATGACTCACTCTCCCTCTTGCTGGGGTAGTGGCCGCTAGCAATCTCCCACTTCCAGATACGCTGGATGTCCTCTCTGCCAAAGACAAGGGTGGATGACTCTCCAAAATTGGGGGTCCACTGTTTTTCCTCTGGACCAAACTTACGAGCAAAAGAGAAGAATGTACAGAGGGAGGCAAGCAAGAGCAGGCAAATGATGAGTGGGCCGCGCCGACGACTGAAACGCGAGAGGCCGAGCTGTTGCATACGAGTAGGGTTTGGCATGAAGAGGCGCAGCCTGCGAGTGCGCACACCGGGGATTGGTACGGAGACGGGGACCGTCCAGGACATGGAACGAGTGTGTCTGTGCATCTTCTCCTGCACGGCCGAGGAATAGGTAGGGAGACCGCCTGTTAAGCGGGTCTTTTCCGGGTAGCCATTTGCACGCTGAGGTATGGAAAGTGAACTGAAAGAGGCCATCGGTCCAGAGGACGGCTACGAGGGCGAGGGCGCCGGTCGGTTGAGCTTTTATGAATTCTAACGCGGTCAAGCAAGAAGTTGCAAGAAATTTCTGTTGAGCATGCGCGCGAAAATATTTCCATTTTTATATATTCCGCAGCACTGTTAGTCAAACTGCCATCGCAACGCCAACACTGCCGGAATTGAAAGAGGCAGATTGATCTAGCCAGCATACACGACAAGCTCTTCCGCCAACTTGCGTTACTCAACGGACATGACCAGATCTGAGAAGGATACCGGTATGGTGGAAATCTGAATCTTCTGCACTAGATCATCCATGTATATACTTGAGTTCATCCAAATCTCCTCGTCTTACTTGTCGCGCATTATCCAGGTTGGCACTGGCACCAATTCATAAGGAAAGAAAACATTGCAACCTTCTCACTGGTAAAAATACAGTGATCTAATGTTATACCCAGATCTGCGATGCTGGCAGGCTGCCCGGGATTGGTCTAGGTGGATATAGAAGTGCATCAAGATCTTGAGGTGATCACAGGGGTGAATGGCGAAACTGTTCAACGGTACTGAACCGAGGTAAACCCTTACGTCCGCTAACCGATGGAAAACGCCACTCTTCGCATTGCTTAGATTGATGACTGCTGTCAATCTAATCCTCCGCAATGGGTCGAATCTAAGAGGTGCGCCTCAAGTCGTCTCTGCAGCTGAGTCAAGGTATGAATCGTTTGTATCCGTAGCTTACTATCAAGTGTAGAAGCGGGGTAGATGATGAACTGTGGATGGCGACAGTGTCCATCCTCTCGAGGACAGCAGACGAATTGCTGTGGTGGGTCCATCACTGTACCAAAAGGTTAATACTTATCGAGATGTATGCATGGATTCAAGTATACAGATTAAAAGAGTGTCAGGCCATGGCAAAGGACGGAGGATGGACTGTCGCAATTCTTCTAGTTGACTTGATTACATCGGTATCAGTTCGAGAGCCCATCGTGTTTACATGCATCGACCCAGTTCACAGCGGTAATTTCTACGTCGCAAGACCATTCTATGACAACTCATTGCGCACCGAGGGGCTGCAATTCAAGATCAGCCGGATCAGTCGGGACAGAGAGAATTCGGAGTGTGTTGGTGTGTCCGAGTCCTCCCTTCCATCCCTGGACGGCGACAATGGTCGTACCCGTCTTGATGATGTTCAACTCAAGAGCGTTCTTCAATCCGAAACGAATGCGATTGTCAACCTGAGGTAAGAGCATATTCAAGGTACGCTCAAAAGATCTTGCATATCAATAACTCACATCTTTCTGCCACTGACCGTCGGGAATACCACGCGGCTCGGGGTACCAGAATGGATAACATCCACGGTATAAGTGAATCTGACGGGCAGTCTGCTCGTTGCGGGTCACTGAATGGAGGCGTGCCATATTAATGCGACAATATTGTTCCACGCTTAGACCAACATACCGGTGATGATCGGCACCAAGGGGCGGTACTTGGAGACCAAGCGAGCAGTGTTGCCGCTGGTGGATAGCACGAGAATAGCACTA
Source organism: Hemileccinum rubropunctum (assembly GCA_038089535.1). Lineage (NCBI taxonomy): Eukaryota > Fungi > Basidiomycota > Agaricomycetes > Boletales > Boletaceae > Hemileccinum > Hemileccinum rubropunctum. The sequence continues at coordinate 66,913 of JBBPLC010000011.1, read as the reverse complement.
GCATTCTGCTCGGAGGCTGCAGCAACCGCAGCAATCGCCACGGTTTCCACCGTCTCCGTGGGTCGAGGTTGAATCGTTTTCAACTCATCGTATAGAGGCGGGTAGCAAATGGCAGCTTCGGCCAGGAGACATGTCTCGGCCATCATGAGAACTTGGATTACTTTCAGCAAATCACTTTGAGCTGTCACATGCAAAATACTTGCCGGATTCCACGGGATAGCTTCCTTTCGCAGTCTCCCCTGACAACATCACACAATCGGCACCATCAAGTACAGCGTTGGCAACATCGCTGACCTCGGCACGCGTCGGCCTTGGGTTATACTGCGGAAATTTCAGTGAACCAGTGCCGGGAAAGACTTCTGTGACTGACTGTCATGGACTGTGGGATAATCACATTAACTGTCAATCAAGCCAAAAGACAGGCCGAGCTTTACCTCGAGCATCTGCGTAGCAACGATTACAGGTTTTCCGGCAATGTTGCATTTAGCAATCATCATCTTTTGGGCAAGGAAAACCTGACTGGCGGGAATTTCAATACCAAGGTCACCACGGGCAACCATCACTCCATCACATTCACGCAAGATTTCGTCAAAGTTTTCTACGCCTTGTTCGTTCTCGATCTTGACGATGATCTTGATGTTGGCACCGTCAGGACCAAGGACCTGACGGATGTCCTTGACGTCCTGAGCACGGCGAATAAATGATGCAAAGATCATGTCAACGCCATTCCTGACGCCGAATAGCAGGTCCTTTTTATCCTTCTCAGAGAGAGCCGGGAGATCTACATCCGTCTTGGGGAGATTGACACCCTTACGAGAAGAGAGGGTTCCATTGTTGAGGGCACGAACGCGGACGTTGGTGCCGTCAATGGACAAGACAAGCAGGGACAAAATACCTGAACGCAGATGAGTATATGCTCAAAGAAAAACATTTTAAAAAAACACCGTCATCGATATAGACAAGCTTTCCGGGTGCAGTGACCTTGGGAATGTTTTTCTGTGACAAAGGTGCAGTGAGAATGGGCAAGATGTGTAAGTCAACAAAAGGCACCGACATAGTCAAGCCAAAGGCGCTCGCCATCGCAAGACTCGCTGTACTTGTCATCTGTGGTAATTATGAATTCGTGACCTGCCTTGATGGGGACCTGAACAGGGATGAGTCTCACTGATCAACAATGACCAGTATATATGCATACATCTTTTCCGTCCTTCATCAAGCCGGTGCGGATCTCAGGACCTTTCTACAATATCGTGAGCCCGATCCTGTGATCGAGTACTTTGGATTACATACAGTATCCAGAGCGATCGCGACGGGACGTCCGGACTCGGCTTCAAGCGTGTCTTAACATAAAGGGGCTGTACTGAGAGAAATGGGCTCACCGGCGACCATCTTTCTTGTGTTATCAATGACGCTTTGGTGATAGTCATACGAGCCATGTGAGAAGTTCATGCGAACTGAGGTTCATCACGATATGAACCAACGTACAATGGCATTTCCAACAGACCGACTCACCGACGTTGACGCCCGCACGTCTCAATGCAGCAAGCTTTTCGACGGTGTTTGTGTTGGGTCCTGCGACAACATGGGACTGATGATCAGCTGCCGAGTAAGAAAAGTTCGTACCAATCGTTGCGATGATAGAGGTCTGAGGGTTGGTAAGTCTTGAGTTCGCCCGCTGGTGCGGGGTGGTGACGTACCTTGCGAAGGAATTTGGTCTCAGCGGTTGGCTGAATGACCTTGGTGGGGCTGAGGGCAGAGTTCCACTCGAGCTGAGAGTGGATGCCGTCGTAGGTGAACATGCTTGGTTTGTTGGTCGGGGCAGATAGGAATCGAGGATGTGATCTCAGCTTTCTGTGGTGGTAAGAGAATGAGGGACGATGTCGACAAATGATGGTAGAAAAGAAGGGAGAAAAAGAGATGATCATAACCATGCCGGTCTTATCGATTGTCTGGGGATAATTTGGCCGCCGCGAACTTACCTGATACCTTGTGCTGTACGTTAATCCTGGGCGCGATGGGGCGTTATGCAAGAGCCGTCGGCGTCGTGTCGAGCTTATTCGTTTTTATCTATCTACTACGGTACAACTCCAACGTGGCCTATCGATCGCTAAAATCTCCTGATTGCGGCTATAATTGCGACGAACGTGTAATGATTAAGTAATACGGACACCCCCCATATTCTAGTTCGACACGACTGTGATAACATTACGACGTATATCGGTCTGCCTCGTTCTTTCGTAGACCAACATCATGGAGGCGGAGCTGAAATGGGAGGAAAACACAACATATATAACGGAAAACAAGCAAAAGAACAGCAACACAAAAACCGTGGTTAACCTTACAGTACCCTCAATGTCCACCCGTGCAGACCTCCGTCCGCACTCGCCGCCGCCTGGGCAGCAGCGAGCCAACCTGGATCCGCTGTTGGTCCTCCAGGCGGCGTCAGAACGTGGCCAGGAGTCATGCCACTGAGATCCATGGATTGAAATACATTCTCGCAAGCTATCGTTCTCCCGGAATGATATCCAACCCCATCGGAAGCCCTGATAAATAGAATGGGCAGACTCCTGCCAGCAATCGGTGGTTGCGGAGAGCTGCTGGTTGTTTGTGAACCGCCACTGGTTGTTCCATCAACCTGATTCCCCACTGCTGCGCTTTCGCCACCTGATGGTGCTGTATGAGGTCCAGTTCCTGCGCCATCTGCAGTCAAAGCGTTAGGGGGGATAACCTCTTCCTGGAGTGCCTTGATAACTTCGGTGAGTGAAGGCATCTCTACTGTCACCAGAGTATGCAACGGGGGGTATCTCCCGGTGGGAACATTGGAAGGGACACCTGGCACGGTTCCGTCATTTGGCGACAATTCGGACGAAGGGCCGGGGATTCCACCGCTATACGAAATATTCGTGAGGGGCCCAGGTGCATGCGGTGGAAAGCAACGTGCACGGAGAGGACCGATATTGCCGAGGTAGACCGTGAGTGGTTGCTGCGTTCGTGTTTTCGGGTCTTCGTAAAAGAAGTTGGAGACTGTTAGTTCCAAGGTGTTATTCGCTGGGCGATAGTTCGGGGCAGTAAATAATGTTGGGAAAGGCGTGATAGGAAGTTCGGGTATCGAATTGTTCTGACCAAACGCATCAAAAAACGTGTATTGGAACTTGGCTATGAATGAAAATGGTTAGCATTTTTTTTATGAATGATGCACAAGACGCATACAGATACCAACGATCGTCCAACACAGATAATCATCCACTTCATCAGAGAGAACTCGAACACCATCTTTCATCTCTTCCCTGACACGAGGTGTTTGAAAGATGAGAGGGTGCGTTCCACCCTGTGACGACACACCAGGGGTGGACTGAGCAACTCCTGGCGGGCCAGGGACAGGCCCTGCGGCAGACAAGTAATGTCTCGACCCGTCGGCATTGACCCGCTGTAATGCTATTTTTTGCATTTGACTGACGGGACCACCATCATCAGGAGAGACCCGGCCCTTGTCCACTTTTCGAATGACGAGGGGTGATGTCGCGATATTAGAAAGCGTGTCAGATAATACCACCTCACACCCATATGTCACGGCCTGATGACCACCTGGTGTAATGTGAACGTGAGTATTGGGACATAATACTTTCAGGTCACGTGAAGACGTACCGTGGACTGGCGGGGCGTCCTCTGGCCGTCGAACTACATTTACGTTGAAAGCTGACCAGCTGACGTTACTGGCACACAATTGGGCAGAGTCAATGGTCATGTATTTGGTGCGAACCGTCTGTGAGTTGATACGGTTGAAAAGAGAAACTGGACCTCCAGCCAGAATGCACGACGAGATGTTACGCGTCTTGGCTGTCTTCTTTGAGGGCTTAGATATAATTGTTACAGGAGCTGAATCAAACGACGCCCAAATACGGCCACCAGCATTATCGCCGCCACCGCTCTCTCCCGTGGCCGAAGGAGGATCCATGATGTCGAGAGATAAAGTGAAACTCTTGGCCTTGGCTGTACCGGTGACGTGGAGGAACTTGAAGCTGCCAGACATATTATTGTCGAGAGTAGTTTTCTGATCAAAGGAACGTTCTCCTTGTTCAGAAACAACAGCCATGGAGAGCTGTTGAGAGCGCATCTGCCATACTGGGCCCTGAATATGGACGATAGGAGGGGGACAAAGGAAACGCTTTTCGCTGCCGTATGATTTTTGGGCGACAGCAGCATGCAAGCACATCACCGTGGTCATCGGTATGACGCGCGCTGGATCCTGAGAGACATGATCGCGTACGGTACGACGAATTTTGGGATGGGGATCCCCCTGTTCCCCTTCATCTAGCTTACGCTTACTGTTCTTACTGACGGAGGGCTTATCGTGAAGAAAGGTGAGCAATGACGCGTGTAAGCGCTGGGTGGGGGACTTACTTGGGGAAGTAAAGTGACGTGATGTGAAGTTGTGAGTTGAGGAGGGGGGGGAGCAATAGCCCAGTGGTGGATGGGAGAGTCAGGGGATAACTGGTCTTTATGACTTGCAACAAGGATGGACTGGAGAGACGCGCTTGGATCGGGATTAGAAAGGATGGAGGGGGCGGCGGCGGTCATGGTGGGAAGAGCATGGTTGACGACGCCATTATTGGTGGTAGGGGGGGGATGCTGCTGGGATTTAACGGAGGGTATTTGTTGCGTAGATTGGTGGGCAATATGTTCAGCGGGAGGCGATGTTGTATTTACGAGAATATCGAGGGAAGGTTGGGACGGGGATGGGGGGCGAGGAGACGAGCTCTTTGACGCAGCCTGGTGGAGGTGAGCGTCGAGGTGAGCAGCGTCGGGCATGGAGATATGTGGGGAAGAGAAAGGATGAAATGTCCTCATAACAAGTTTCCCGCCAGGGATAACGACGTTGGCTGCCAGCTGTGGGAATCGAGAACGGAGGTGGGAAAAAACGAGAAAAGCCTGAGAGTCGTTCAAAGTCAATGGTGACAAATTCACACCAACACGTGCTACATCGTGAGAAAATCAGCCACAAACAATTCACCACACAGCCACATTTCCCGCCCCGTGACCATCACAGCGTGTGTGTATTACAAAATGTCCTAAAAAATGTATGCCACCGACATAGATAGTACGCGGATCGCAACTGTCCAAATGTTATCGTCCATAAGGTCGTCAAGACCCCCTCTCTCTTCTAGCTCGGAGGGTCGCGAGGAATCCGTTGCCCTTCACCTGGTCTCTCGCGTGCTCGGCTCTGTCCGGGGAACGGGACAGTCGCACTAGCAGACGTCCGAGAGTCCTGTCTGGACCGGTATTCCGGACGGATGCCCAGCTCTATGTCATGCTGATGTCGTTGCCAGTCCTCTACTCTTAGCATCGACTGCCGCTTCGACGAACTCGAGTTGGGGCCACCCCTGATCGCAGCAAGCTTGTCTGCACTCAAGACATTGGCACTGGAACCGCGATCACCAGGCCTGCCCGCGTCGACCAATCCCGATCGTTTACCTGATCCATCGTCCGATTTCCGCTTCGCCCTCTCCTCTCGTTCAAGTTCCGCCACTTTCTCCGCCTGGCGCCTACTCACTACCTCTCGCTCGATGGCCTTTGACCGTTCCCAGCGACTTTTAGCCGCCGCAAGGTCCGCAGATTCTTTTTCCGCCTGTGTTATCGGGTTTTGCAACCCACGCATCTTTTGTCTATGCCGCTCTTCAAGTTCCTCGAACGTTGCAACCCGCTGTGGCTCAGCCTTCTGGGGAACGGGAGCGACAACGTTACCACGAGGCAAGATAAAAGGCATGTTCGAGGTGGCCTCTTGAGTTAGTTTAGTAGACCGCGCTGGGGGTAACACGATAGGGATATTGGGGTTCGGCTCGGGAGAGTTCCTCGCCGGGCGAACACGAGTAAGGATGTGGGGGGTGGTATTGGGTGGAGGTTGTTCAAACACAGGAGCGTGACCAGGTGGCTGTAACAGGACGGCAGGAATGTTGCTACTCGGACGGTTCTGTAACTTCTTTGTCTGCGCCCTTGGCACACCAGCAAGTGTAGCGGCGATAGGTAGATCCTCATCCGAAGTGTCTCTGGGGGTAGTGTCGTTGCCGCTAACCTCGAGCATGCTCTCGCGATGCTTGCGCTGTACGAGGGCTTCAGTCACTGATGGGGGCATGGGAAGACGTTGGGTGTTGGGCATTGTCGCAGAGACGGGCGTGGTTGGAATTGGTGCAGTCACACCTGATGGTGGCTGAAGAAGCTTACGATCACGTACGTAAGCATCCCAATCCCCGTCTTTCAAGGGCACACTCGTGGGACGGCTAATGGATGCGCCGAGTGGTGGTGCGTCAATGAGCTTAGACAATTCCATTGATAGCGCGCGCCCACGTGGATCAGGTTGTCTCGGGGGCCGTGTATGAGGCCGAGAGGTAATAGCGTTGTCAAGGTCGTAACTGAGAGTACGACGTGAAGTGAGCGAAACCTTGCGTGAGCGAGAATCGTCAGAGTCCACGCCGGGTGTTTCTGAACGTAGGGCATCTATGGAACGCCTGATAGTCTGGATTTCAGCAAGTAGTTCCTCCTTGCGGGCAAGCTCGCTCAGCTCGGCGGAAATTTGAGCCCTCTGGGCTTCCTTGGCTTCTTTGCTCATATCCGGCTCTGTATCGGCGATGAAACCTTCTGGGACGTCATCTTGAATTCCGATTCCAAGGTCAAGATGAGGTAGGAGATTTCCCGGAGCGTGAGAGCTTCTTGTAGTACGTTTCACTTCATCGTCAGGCATTGGTGCTGCCATGAAGTCGGATACGCCTGAAGCATGCCGGGCACGACCACCAACGAGAGTGAAGGTGGACGAGCGACCCTCGTTGGACCCAGACGTCGGGAATTCCTTCATGAGAGGAGTGCCCGAGTATCCGCTGCCCGAGCGAGCATGCGTTCCAAGGGACGGGTGGTCATTCTCCCACTCCTCTTTCTCCTTCGCGAGCTCCGCAAATCTGTCAGAGACATTAAGTTCGGCTTCTTCGTCTCTGCGCCTTTGTTCTTCAGCAATCTCTTTCAGCTTTCTCTGGAGAACGCGAAGGATACGCAATTGGACAGCGCCTCCCATAAGTGCGACCGCAGCGATCAAGCCAAGTTCGATTTCCATGGTTTGCGAGACGGGAAATGCGATGTTGTTGCCGGTATACTTGGGGAACAGGTCACTAAATCCCAAGTTCCATACGTAGAACTAGTTGAATGTGTAAGAGATCAAGGAAAACCATACTGTCAAGCAAACGTGACATACTTCCTTGAGTCCAGCAGTGGTATAACAATCGACGCCAAGAATGAACGCTGATGAACCAACGAAAGCAGTTGCCAGAAGCAACATGTGCCAATGAAGCTTTGGTATCGTGCAAAGCACAAAAGCGACGACGCCACACGCTAGAAAGGGGGTTAAGACTGGAATGGAGAATGGGTCCAGAACATACCAATATATAATATCCAGCGTAATCCGACGGATGGAATGAGACCACCATCCCTGAAACACTGTATCCATAAACCAAAAGCAAAGCCACCCCAGGCGCCGATGAAATATTTGGTGGCCTTCCAGAAGAAGATGGTGAATGCACCACCCATTATACCGGCAATGGAACACGCGAGGACAAACATGCCTTGGAGGGTTTTGCTTGGGGGATTTACTGCTGGGAGAATGCCAAACTTGACGATGAGAACGAGGCAAACGAGTGAAAGGGTATAAAATCCGATGAGGAAGAAGGAAGTCCTGGAAGAGTGATATTGAGTGATTACAAGACTGGTGTAGAGGAAAGTGGCCACCATCTGTTCTTATGACCCCAGAACGCGCTTGGCAGACCAGTCAAAATGAGGATGGCTCCTAGAACGCCGAAAGCGGGCGTGATTTCGGTAGCTAGGACGATCGGGGTTGGAGTTGGGGTGGACGAGGTTGAAGCAGTGGGAGAGGGAAGAGCACTGGTGACATTGTAGACGGTGGGAAGGACGGTGGTGAACGGGATGCTTTGACTACCTGACTGACTGACGAAGGTGGTGGTATAAGAGCTCGTTGCAAGGAAGGTGGTGAGGTTTGAAGAAGGGGATGGGGAGGGAGTCGAAGAGGTGGTAGTGGTCGTCGTGTTTAGCGAGGCGGAGGCGGACTGAGCGGAGACGAGGAGAAGGAGAAGAGACAGGACGGCGATTGACAACAAGCGGACTGGATGGCTCATCGTTAGCGGGAAGGGGGAGGGGAGGGAAGAGGGAAACCGAAGGGGAGGGGGGGGGGGAAGAGAGAGCCTAAGGATGGGGCGAGGTCAGCCGCCACGCCGGGGATATTCGTGTGACGCATTCTTGGCCTCTCACCCGGTCTCGTTTCCTCGTTCTCCGCAGGCACGCCGAGTTTCATCATTACTATGCTGTAACTCATTCGTCGTTATGCCTACCGACGCCGAACAAACATCGCAGTACGCTAGTCGAAATGCTCCAGTCGAGCAGGCTGGATGCCGATGCGTGAAAACAGCATGGTCATCTTCTTGGGGCAATCCGTCACCACAACCTTGTTCCCCTTCCTTTCTTCCTTGCGCTCTTCAAGGATAGTGATCACCCTGCCTTGTCTCCCAAATCGCCCCACCCGACCTGCAACGTGCAAATACGCATCACCCGACCGTCCTTCCGGCACTCCGAGCATGAAGACGTGCGACAGATCCGGAAAATCAATCCCCCGAACTGTGGCCAGAGTCGCGACAATCAGCACCGGATTCTCTTCCGAAACCTCATTTAGTCGGGATAGAACATGCGCCCGACTGACCCCGTCTGCCACCAAATCCAACGGATGTGCGTTGACGCCCATCTGCTGCAGCTCAAAGATTATTTTGCGCACTGCTGCGGTCGCCGGTAACACCAAGAGTCCGATACGAGGCACGTCGAGAGCAAATATAGCAGCAACTGCGTCCAGCATGGCTGGATCAATGGCCATGGGGGCGTGTAACAATGCTGCGACATATTTTATCAGTCCTCGATAGTCAATCCAGACATGAATCCTTACCCTCGTCAACATCACCCATGAGCTCAGCGTCATCGTCGCAAAAAACGACATCTTCCTCACCGTTATCTTCTGCAACATCTTTCTCTAACAAGGTCGCACTACCCGCCTGCAACGGACGAGCACCGACGATGTTCTTGATGTCTCCAGCCTTCGATACTACAAGAACATGATGTATGGCACTCCGATCCAATCTGTGGGCAGGCACCGCCGACGAGCGTTTTCTGATCAACTTCATCACCTTTTCCCGTTGTACCCACCCAAACGTATTGAATAGCGCACTTCGCAACTTGCTGCGCAGCGTAGCACTGATCATAATCAGCTGCGGTCTGTAAGCTGGAGCAGCATGACCTTGTTGGAGTGATTCATCCTTGACAGAACACGAGCGCCAGTGCGTCCCGTGTTTGTCTCTGGATGGGGAGAAAAGTCTATCCAGGATTCGAACGAGATCTGGTGTGTGTTTCCCTAACTTCTGTGGGGGTGCCCTTCTGCGCCCTTTCGGTAGTTTGCTATCAGGAATGCGCAGGAGCGCATCCGCCTCGTCCACCACGACTGCAGAAAGTGTAGGTAATCGACACACCTCAGGATGACGCTCGATAAACTCTAGTAATGCGTTGGGCGTGGCGATGAGGATATGTGGCCGTTTATGGATCAACAGATCCTGGTCGCATGACGCGGATTTAACTGCCTCTTGCATGCGGATAGGTAACCCTTGCAACGCTGACTTGTTTACGTGGCGAACGAGGACCTGCGCGTACTTCGTCAATGAGGATGGTGTGGCCCCCCTGGGGAGGGTCATATGGTGTATCCAATGGAGGTATTGATATGCGAGGTCTCGATGTGGCACAATTAACAAACTAGTGAGTGCCCCCTCATCTTTACCCTCGTCTGCCCCTGGGCTTGCTTTTTGCACCTGGGGTTTACTGAGCAGAGCTAACATTGCAGCAAAAGATCTGGGGAACAACAACTCAGTCTCTTCGAACGTATCCTGTAGACTGGACAACACACTTTCCAGTTCCAGTGTCATCTTGTAGTAAGACATCTCTGTTTTTGATGATAGCGCGTATAAGTTTTCTCTGCATCGTTGTTGGTTTTCCAACATTTGGGAATGCAATGCGTAACGATGCGGCTACCGCAGGTCGAATCCCGGCACCCTCGAAAGAGCTCTGGTCTGTTTCAAGAGAATGTGTTCCATCGCGTACTGTCTGTTGACTCAAATAACGCGCAATGATCGTTTTCGTGAACACACGTCGGGTTGGAGCCAAGTACCAGTGATGGAGCGAAAGAAAGGGCATCAAGTTCACGTGATCCTCGAGTTAATTTACATTATCTTGTTTCCTTGCTAAATGTAAAATTACAAGCAGGAACGTAAAAAGGGGAATACAATCCGGAGCTGAGGCACAGACGGTACGTGAGGATGAAAGGTGCCAGATCTACATGGAGCAGCGGGGAGAAAGAATGCGCAACAACCGCTCTCGTGACTGATAAAGCGAGAGGGTTTATGCACCATCTTCACTGCACGCGTCCGTGCTCCTCAAGGAGGATGGCCGTTGCTTTGAGTGTGATTCTCCCTCGTCCACTGCCTGCTCACCATCCATCCTCGCGAGTTCCTATTCCTCATCGCCACCGATAGGGCGATATGTACTCCTGTCGTCGCGGTAAAGGACGCGACTGACCCATCCTCTCTCCGTCGGATTATTAACCTTGGGTCGTCGGCCAGAGCTGACCGACAACCGATCAGAATGTACGCCCGACATGAGCGAAGCACGCTCAGACTCGTAGTCGAGTCTTTCCTCTGGAGCATAATCAATTCCTGTTCCTGCTAATTTTGTGGAGCAGATTCACCTTCGCCAAATACGGCATCCATCTCTTCCAACGGGACGCCCATGGTTTCGGGATACACTAGAGCAGTGTTAGGTCAGTAAAAGAAGAACAGGGAGAGTAAACCTAGACTAACAGAAGTACACGAGGACAAAACTGCATGCGCAGTAAAAACCATGCATGGGGTATAACCTCCATGTAATGACTTCTTGCAAGTATGGAGTTGTTTCTCCAACGATAAAATTGAAGGCCCTGGATTGTAGAATCAGTCAGTGTACGTGCAAATTAGGAGGCACCGACCAATTAGTTGCAGTCGAGATCGAGACGCCTTTAGAACGGAAAGTCAGGGGCATGATCTAAAGGATTCAATTTAACATTCCGATCAGAGGCAACTGATAAACCCACTTCAGGTGGATAGAGCCATGGAATCGGTCCCCAGCTTCAAATTGATGAGCAGAATTCCCACTACATAACCAGATCCGTACCTGTAGCCGAAGGCAGCGTTGAAGATGATCACGCATACCACAACTGCTTGAGGAGTTGCCGGAATGTCGACGTACATCCACCATCCTGTGAGGCCAAGAGAAATACCCATCTGCATATAATCATGAGAAACACCTAAAATCATCTCATGTTGACAGTACATACGACAACGGCGCCTGAGAGAAGAATAAATCGGCGACCCCAGCGGTCCACCAAATACCAACTGAAAGCGAAATGTGAGCAGAGAAATGACTGCACGTACGAATCACGTACGGTGGAATAGTGCTCAGTATATAAATGATGGCATTAATGCCTGTCATAAGAACGGCATCACGCCCAAGCCATCCAGCCTCTGGGAAATACGTCAATCAAGGCTTGCCACATACACAACTCATTGATTGTACCTTCAAACACAGATGCTAGCTTACGGTATCAGTAGGGACTTTGGCAAATGCGGTGTACAAACACTCACGTGCATAATAAGAGATCACTGCCAATGCGCACTTTTGTCAGAGACAAGTGATGCAAGAACGTGACAACATACCGTTGATACCATTCTTACAGATCATGAGAACATGAATCATAATGTTAGGTTGGAAATTAGAACATACCAATTGAGCAAAAGCCTGAGATGACATCGCGAGCAAGACTCGGCGTTTGTACTTCCTCCACATAGTCAGATACCCGCGACCTTCGCCAAGTTCACGCTGAAGGAGGGATTGAATTATGGTATGGGTGTAACCATTAGCACGCTTACTTCGGAAACGACTTTCTCTTTGATTTCCTGGAATTCTGCCTGTGCAAGTATGTCGTTGGGGTCCCCGCCATGCAGATCTACAATAACGCGCATTCCGGCTGCGTCTTGATCAGTGTCAATTAACCACCTGAGAGAGGGAGTTAGCATTTTCAGGGCGATACATACGGTGTCTCCGCACCGTGGGCTCTCCGGCATCACGAGACTACCAGCTGCAAGGATGCCTCCAATGACGCATTGGATAAAGAGGGGTATCCGCCAAGAAAGATGGGAGTCGATGAAAGAGCAAAAATAGTCAGTCCACTAGAGGCAAAGATAAATAGGAATAGAGGCCATTTTAAATGCAGACTTACAACCGAAGTAGCGTAACCGGCAATGTTGCCCGTGAATTCCATGCAAGCAAGAGCACCTCTCTGGACGAGTATTAGATTGTGTTAAAATGCGCAAAATATGTACTTGCATGATTTGGGGGAGAGATTTCACTCTGATATATCGGAACAATAGTGCTAGGAATTGCAAAAGGTAAGCACGAACGAGGACTCTTGCCGCGCTTACTTACGACAACAGACCAACACCGAATCCACTGACAACACGGCCGATAATCATGACGTAGAAGCCGGTCGTGAATGTCTGAACAGCACCTCCAATGGTGAAGACGAGTGCGCCGACGAAGAGTGTTCCCTTTCGTCCAATGATGTCGCCCACGCGTCCAGCAGCGATGGATGTTGCTTCCAAGTGTGAGAAGGGGGGAGAGGATGGAAGTGATAGGCATACCCAAAGCGCCGAGCTCCAAAACTGCAACCATTGTTCCGATTTCTAGGGGACCTGGCGAGTTAAAGAACTGTCTGAAGTAGGGACCGGTGATGATTCCGGACATGACACTAGTTCAAGTGATGAGGACAGGGTGCAAGAAAGCAAGCAAGCAATGTGAACGAATCACCCCTGATCGTAACCGAACTAGAGAAATGGGTGGTGAATAAGGCAAGGATAAGGCGGGAGGACACTACGCACGAGAAAGACACCGAGACTGGCAAAAATGGAGATAGCGTAGAGCAGAGGCTGCCCGACGAGCCTGGACCGGGAGGAGGGGGGCGCAGGATCTGCCATAGTTTCATTTACTGTGGAGATGGTGGGTGAAAGAAAGCAAGGTGAGTTTTAGGCGAACGAGTGGAGTCGCCCGAGTCCAAGTGGCAACGCCACTTCGCGTATGAGCCACTCAATGATGCCACACTCAGACCCCTCCGTCGACACAGCGTCCTACGACACCGACGACGACGACGACGAGTACAGACTTGCACAGCAGGAGGGGCGCGAGAGCGTCGAGGAGCTCCAGCAGCTCGCGCTCGTCCTTCTCCTTCCCTGGCTGGGCAAATTCCTCGGCCGCAAGACCAGTCATTGGTGTAAGTTCGCATTTCCCCGTCCTCACTACCATCCTCACATTCCTCATAGTGTACGCCCGCTACCTCCATCTCGGTCTCGGGATGTCATTCTTCTTTGGTGACAGATCTTTCGTGTTGCCTACATTTTCGCGGTGAACATTACGCGACATCTCAGAAATACCGTCGAGGTTCTACTCTCATCTTCCACCCCTTGCGTCTTCTGACCCTCCATACCAAGCTCGCCAGTCCCCCATAGACAGCCCGTTCCCGGGTCATCTCCTCTACCACCGCATCTGCATCCGTCCATGCCTCTCTCGCTATCAGTCCACGTAGCAGAATATACCATGTATCTGGGCCAATCGAGATTCTCCTCTGAACCATCTTTCTGTAGTACCCAAGTCCATCTTCCGTGCCCTCCGATCCTGGGCTCTCCAAACAGGCTTTGATCAGCACATGATACCCAGCTCGGTTGAGTTGCATGTTCCGTCTTTTCATCACCGCCAATACGTGGTGTTTGCACTGCTTCGCCAATGTTAGATCACGCCAGTCATGGCGATGCAAACCCGTCAGGATACCCGTGTACGTCACTTCGTTTGGTTGCAATTCTGGATTCTCCTCCATCCTCTGGAGAAGATTCATTGCTGCCCGTAGACCTTGTTCCGTCCCTTCCTCCACCTGATGGTTAATGATCGATGTGAAGAAGGCTACATTGGGCTCAATGTTCTGCTTCCGCATGAGGCTGAGGATTGCATCTGTAGCATCTGTGCGACCAACTTTCAGCAGCGCGGAAAGCACCGTGGAAAAAGTGTAGACATCGCCAACAAGCCCATCTTCTCTCATCCAGTCCAGGATGCGGGAGATTGTACGGAACTCGCCTCTTCGGCCGTGGAAGCTGAGCAGACTGTTGAACGACACCACGTCAGGCTTGGGTCCTTCCTCCCGCAGCCTCTGAAATAGCGCATGAGCATCTATTTCCCGACGATTCTTCAACAATCCGTGGAGGACAGTGTTATAGAGCGTCAAGGCCTCCTCTGGACTTGGAGGCGAGCTAGTCGTAAGCCTCGTTTGGAAAAGCGCAAGGTATTCCATTGCATCGTCCGGTCTGCGCGCAGTGAAAAGGACGGATATCATGGCGCGGAACGTTGACGCGGTCGGTTCTATACCCATGGAAAGCATTGTACGCCATGCCTTCTCTGCATCATTGGCTTCTCCTACGCGCTCGTAACCAACAAGGAGAGCATTCCAGGTGATTACTGTTGGTTGAACCTGGAACCGCAGCATGTCATTCCAAAGGGTCTCAGCCAGGTCTCTACAGTTGCATTGGAGGAAAGCGGTCAAGATCGTCGCCCAGTTGATTTCGTTCAGGGAGATAGGTGTCTGCGGCGTGATGCTGGCTTGACTTGGTGCGATGTACGGTTCAGAACCACAGATACCGTTAATAATGGACTGATAGAACTTTTTAAGGCCTTGAGCATCCCGGGTGGCCGCGAATAAGGAAGCGCGTGCCGTGATGAAACGTGGTTCGGAGACATATCTCGCGATGCGTAACCTGCGGACATAATCCTCTACCTGGCTAGTTAATGATTTGTTGTGGAAGGTGGAGAGAAATTCCGTTACGAGGCGCGAAGGGATCGGTGCAGGAGACTGGAGATATGCATGTAGCGCATCATGGAAGGAACCGCCAATGGCATGAGCGACAACAACGGCGAGAATGATGGAAGGAGGCAAGAAGCGTGGCTGTGAGTAAGTTGGCAAGTCAGTCATCAGCTCGTCGACATCATGATCTTCTTCCAAAGCAACGATATCTGGGGAAAGAGGTTTTTCTTCGATAGCCTGGAGGAACCGCGCGTGCAAATCCAGCGTAGTGGTACTATCACCACTTCGCAGATGGGCAGCCATATACGCAACCAGAGCATGGGGAGCCCCCTTGGTCGCAGCATAAAGTGCAATTTCCTCTATGGCTCTGCGGTCATGATGATCCCAAGCCTGAGTTGTTTGCGGGCAGAGTTTTGCCAACAACTCTGAGTACCTGCGTAGCTGAGGTCCAAATAGCGGTAAGAGACCCTTGTCCCGTAAGCGTGCCCAATGCTCCCAGACGCGCCGTGCGTCGCGCGCTGAGAGCGCGCGTCGAAGTTCTACGAGACACTGATTGAAGAACAAGATATCTGGGTCTGGGATAGCTTGTGTGAGACGAGACAGGTCACCTTGCTGTTCTTTGGCAAGCAGGGGCGCTGGTCTCGCCGCGTCGTGTGTCGTAGCGAGGATGCTAGCAGGCCTGAATCCAAATGCCCGAGGGGCAAGGAAGTCGAGGAGATGGACATTGCGAATTGACCTACGCAGCATCGACGCGATACTAAAGAAGAGCCAAGTATTTGCTTGTATTGTTGTTCAAATAGCGATCTCACACTCGCCAGTCACGACGATGGGTCACGGAAATTCAAACAAGTTGTACATTACGCATGCTGAGCACGCTGGTGACCTCGGTCAGCACTCAGCCTCGTCGTCGGGCTACAAAGCGTGCGTCCGTTGTCGTCTCCCATGGCATCTACGTCTCTCTCAACCCTCTGTTCCACAGAAAACAACAGGTCCCACATCCCAGAGCACAGACACCGTTTGACTGCTGTGCTCTTTCTTTCCAGCCATTTGAGCACCCAGTCTGTGCGCGCAACAAGGACGGGACCGGTTTTGTGTTTGACCTCGTCAACGTCATCCCTTGGCTGAAGCAAGTTTTCCTCCTCTCGTGAGTCAACGTTTCATCTTACATCTTCTCTTTCAAGGCAACATAACAACACAAACCCAATCACCAAAGAACCTCTCTCCCCAAGCGACCTTATCAAGCTCAACTACTCACGCAAGCCGTCCGGAGAAATCCACGACCCTATTTCATTCAAACCATTCAGCGAGCATTCCCATATCGTCGCAATTGCAACAACAGGAAATGTATTTCTCGCTGAGAGCATTAGGGGTGGCAAGGATCTCTTGGAAGACAAAAAGTTTAAGAGGTATACACGAAAATCATTATCCCGTACAAATTCTAAACAACAATGCTAGTGACGACGTGATCACACTCCAAAATCCTCATGGGCTCCCTCCCGAATCCCCGCTCACCGGGGCAGCCCTTGTGGCTATGGCCACAAAGAAAGAGGTGAAAGCGAAAACTCTCGTTCCGAAAGTTGCTTCCGAGACCAAGAAGTCTGTCCCATGTAGGCTATCCATCCATCCTTTATCTTCGCAATGTTGGACCTTTTTTCAGGGAACATCTCGCCGTATTCCACTGGTGCACCCGGTGCTTCGCTGACATCAACCTCGGTGGATCCCCAGACACAATCTTCTAAACTTCTTTGGGATGAGGAGGAGCTCATGTTCGAAGATATATCAAACCCTCCCAAGGGCAAGGGTAAAGAAAAGGACGTAGGCAAGCGCCGTGCTTATGTTCGGGTTATTACAAGCCTTGGTGGATCCCTTAACCTGGAATTGTATTGCGAAAAGGTTCGGCGAAACATACTCGTATACGTTGCCCTCACTCGTCGTCAAATAGGCTCCTAAAACTTGCTACAATTTTTTGATGCTCGCCAAGGCGGGAAAGTACGACAACTGTCTTTTCCACCGGCTAATTCCCGGATTCATGGTAAAATACATCTACTACTTTGTCGTTCAACCGCTGACTTTCCCCCAGGTACAAACCGGAGACCCAACCGGGACGGGCGCGGGGGGGCAGTCACATTGGGGTACACCTTTTCGCGACGAATATGATCTGAAAGGTGCCGCCAAACATGACAGCCGAGGTATCGTTGCGATGGCAAACAAGGGCGCTGGTACGAATGGGTATGCGTGCATTCAACAGAAGATGTTCACAGATGCTAACACTCAGAACAAGGTCTCAGTGGTACATCACGTTTAAAGCAACACCACATCTTGACAACAAGCACACCGTATTTGGCAAATTGGTCGGAGGCGAGGAAGTTTTAGATACATTGGAGAAGTTGCCTCTTAAAGAAGGAACTGAGCGGCCTGCGAAACCATTGCGAATAACGGAGGTTGTTATGTACGTCTCATCCATTTCATTCTTTTACTTCTAGTAACCATGACACAGCTACCAAGACCCATTTGAGACCTACAAAACGCGTCTTGCCAAGAAGCTTGCTCGGCAAGCAGAGGCCAATAACGAGGAGCCAAAGACTTCTCAGAAAATACCGAGTGACAATATTAACTGGTTTGGGGTAAAGGTGGGTGCAGGTGATGGATCGTCACGTAGTACGCCCGGTGCCAGCGTCGGGAAATACCTCGGTAATAAGAGGCCTCTCGAGCTGGAAGGCATGAATAAGAACCTCCAGACTGAAGATTCCAAAAAGAAACAACGATTGGGTTTCGGAGATTTTGAGGGCTGGTAATATGGTCATAGAACAATATCTAACGCCCTTAAGAGCCTACTGCTTGCTTTATAGTGATAGCATGATTGTAGGGTAATAGCAGTATCCAAAGGAAATAATATGAATGTCCTATCTTCATTTGACTCCATCAACCGGGTACCGCGACTCTCCCAATAGCATCCTGGGCCTGCACTAACGAATCGTGTTCTGTCACACGCAATATTAAGCACAGTGTGACAGGAAAATACACAAAGATCACCTTCTATTTCACGGAGAGCAGGTTGTCCCTTGGGTGCCGACGGCAGTATTGGTTGGATTGGGGCCGCCAACTAAAATTCTGAGATGACGCAGCTAGCTGAACAGAACTTCAAGACTCACAATAGCTGTTTGAAGTTCCAGAAGCTCAGCCTGAACAACATCCTCTTCCTCTAGGGTCAACTGGTTCGCCAGTAAGTTGCTGATTTCCTGTGAGAATATATTGAGATCACGAAAGTTGTCCCGCCGAGTCAGGAAGACGTACTCGCTGATATTCTCTAGCTTCATGCGTTTCTTCCATCAACCTTTCGACACTCTCTAGGCTCATCTCACGATGGATCTCCTTCAGCACTTCATTTCCTTGTTTCAAGCCATGCAGAACTGAAACTTCGACCAACGAGAATTCGATTGTAGAGACCTGTGTAATACAGTTGTGAAGCAAGTCGTGTACCGATGCGGTAGACCAACCAGTTGTTCCAAAGCTGCGAGTTGATCGTCCGTCTTTAAAAGAAGGCTTTGCTGGTACTTTCTTCTTCTCAGGGCTATGACAGCGCGATCTTTGTCGCCTGCAACAAGATGTGACTTGGCAATCTGGTGTTCGCGGTCGAGGACGACTTGGATCTAGGGAACCATGTTTTGGGGATGGACACGTCCAAGTAGACGATCGGACACACCGTTTTCTGATACTGTTTCAGCTTGTCGCGCTGTAGTTTGAGGCTGAAGGGAAGTTGAGCGTCTCCAGGTGCGCAGACACTGGAAAGGCGCACTCGAGGATTGCACGATCTTGGCGGGTGATCTTTGGTGTTGACTGGCTTGATCCCATGAGCACAAGCGAGCGTAAGAGCCCCTCGTGGAGGGTCCGTCTGGAAACTTTGAAGTGTCCAAGTATAAGCTCTGATGCTCACTAATAAATATAGTACGACCAACCCTCGTAGTACTTGTTTCCCACCAAACTTGAAACTTGTTTGCGACCGGTCCTCGAAGTGGATCAGTTACCTTCTCTCCTCAGCATTTAGTAGCGAGGCAATGCTGGTTGTCGTCGTAGTTGTGTCCATGCACGCGGCGAATGTCTTCCCTACTCTTAAGGTTATTCAAGTCCCCGAAGCTGTCGTTGCCTCCAACTCGATCCTGCTACCGTCTCTATCATGACTATATCCGTTTCCCCACCCCAGGTCAGTTCGCTCAGACGACGAGTGCATCTTTGTTTTCTAATTTTCCGCGGTACGAATAGGTGGTATGGCACGAATACCCCTGCATTCACCAAAGATAATCGGTGTTGCAACTTCGAGAGGCGACAGAGGGTAAGTTCTTTCCCAAGGTCGACATAGCCGTCATTGAAACCCACCCAGTCATCAAGAAGATTACCACGCAATTGCTGCCCTCTCCTTGGACCCCGAGGGTCTTCGCCTAAGCATCAAGAAAACCCTCGGTATCGACTGGAAACCTGAAAGTGCCCTAGATCATATCGCCCGCCAGGTTGTTTTCGTTGGCCTTTACGACGGGTATGTCAATTCAGCAGATTCCAGTTGTTTTTTTACACGGCATAAACAATTTGTAGGCATGGCGGTTCTACTGTCTCTCAGTATCTGCGTCAAGAGTTACATGGTTTATTTGAGTCTGTCGACAAATCTCACATTCCGGAATTGTATCTTTGGATCAAGGATCTAGGTGGCTACTTTAAGAGGTTCAAGGGTGGTGCACTTGCGCCGTGGATTCACGGTACGCAGGATACATCACCTCTCGATTTGGAGGCTCGTGCCACACAAGCATTTTTTGAAGTTGGTAGGGGCGATATGTGTCCTTTGGGAGGCCATACTTATCATGTCTAGATAGGCTTCTTTCCATAGAGAGTGAGGCGAAGATGTGTGGGGCAACAGCCTCGGTCGCCATACTCCACTCCCTGGACCACCCTGCTCGTCCATTTTTCTCCTCCGAGAAGCTTGTGCTCACTGTGGCGCACTGCGGGTGAGTTGGACGTCCACCGTCGGCTACTTGAGTTGACACAATCCCCAGCGATGCACGAGTCTTGTTATGTTCTAGGAAGGGTGGCTATGTGCACCCCATGACCGAAAATCATCACCCAGATTCGCGTGTTGAAGCTACTCGATTGCGACGCATGATGGGCTCCGCCCTCATCACCGACTCTTTCGGCGAATCTCGGTCCGTAGTCGTTATCTCCACGCTTGGATGACTGCTCACGTACATTGGTAGGTGGATGGGGGCACTAGCGAATACGAGAGCGTGAGTTAAAAGGCACGTCGCCAAAGAGTTTGCTGACCTTTATTAGTTTAGGAGACCTCAAGTTCAAGCCCTTTGGTGTTACACCCGAGCCCGAAGTTCGGGTAAAGCTACTGGAAGGTAGGAGTGACATCGTCTACGACTATCACCACAACTCAACTGTTTTTACTGCTTAGGTCGGGATTGGGCATCAATGATTGTCGTCTCAGACGGCATCTCTTCGACTCTGTCTGATGACGAAATTGTCGACCTTACAAGAGACGCGCCTACCCCTAAAGTCGCAGCAGATCGTATTCTGTCGTTTGCTCAGGAGATAGGTGCTGGGGATAATGCCACTGCAATTGTTGTGCCTCTCGGAGGATGGGGACAGATCGAGGGTCCCGACAAGAGTTCTGCATTGCGACAGTTTCGGCGACAACAAGCAGGTCAGCATGCCTTTTCATTATCTATTAATTAGTCGCTCATGCATATCTTCCCTTCAGTTGGAAATGAACGCCGCCAACGGATGATGTAGCATACATAAGAATACGTACATCAAGTCACTTTGTTGAGTTGATCGTTACCCATGATGCCTTAGATCTGTGCTACTGCATGCCCATCTGCGCGAGGGTCAGAGCCTGCCGCCCAGACTCGCTTGCCTGACGGATCCATGATCTTCTGAATGATCTGTCCGCGACCCATCATCCCTCTTCCAAAACCGCTTACGGTCCTAGCATCATGGCCCATTTCTGAGATGCAATGTTCAGCTAATCGTGACCCCCTCAGGATAAGTACCCACCTCTTAATTTGGAAATCGTAGCAGGAAGGACGGCATCTTCAAAGTATACCTCACTGTTGACGACACCAAATTCGTCATCTGCATCGTCATCTTGAGGAGTACCTGCGGAAATACAGAAACGAGGTGCATCAAGGGCAGCTTGGGCTGTAAAACCACGAAGCATATTAAGGAGGACTTGGACATGACCCTGGGGCTGATGTTCAAGAAATATCAGTGGATAGCCCAATAGAATTGCAGTTCGCCTCACCTGCATGAAGCCTCCCATTACTCCATATGACAAGAAGAGTTCGTCGTGTCTAAGTGCCATCGCAGGAATGATTGTGTGGTACGGACGTTTACCACCCTAAAGAATCCAGTGTAAGACCCCTATTTGCTGGAGTTAGCACTGTCGAGTTCACCTCCAAGCAGTTTGGGTGTCCTTTTTTAAGGACAAACCCTGAGCCTCTGTTCTGAAGGGTAAACCCGCAACCCTTCGGCACGGCTTTGCGAACGGTGAGTCAATGCCAATTCAAATATTCCCTTTGCACAGTACCTCCTGTACCGAAACCTGTTTCCCAGATACAGGTAAAGACGCAACGCAGACCCAGAGCGTATGCAGACATACCAGCATAGTTACTCTGGATATAGCTACAAGCATTTCCCCATTGATCAGCAACTGAAAACCAGTCAATTAAAATAAATTGGTGCGTTATTCGTGCATACCGGTGAAATAGACGGTATCAGAAGAGTTCACAGGATTTCCGTGGATGACCTTGGTGTTTGCCCTTGCTGGGTCAAAGAGCTGGGCGCGAGAAGCGAGATATTCCTTTCCAGAAGTTGAATCCGTGCTGATTACCAAGAAAGAATGTTATAAACCTTGCTTAATAACTTGTCCACGGGGACGAAATTGAACTCGGGGTCGTTCACATAGTACTGGCTGTCTTTAAATCGTGTCGGTCAACCAAGAGAATCAAGGTAGTTAAATGCAGGAGATTTACCGGCGAATGCGAGTCTGGACCAGAGAGGAGAGGATAAGCAAGGTGGTGTAGAACAGCATCTGGACTGACCGCATGGCCTCAATAAGAGTGTGTAAATACTCTGCAGAATTGTGTTCTAGTTCTAGCAACGACTTTGTCTTCCCTTGGAGTTGGATATGTTCCAGGATGCCAAGAGCAAGGAGTGCGGTGATACCTAAACAACATTCGAGACCAGAAGCGTATCCACTAAGAAGTAATATCACCTTGGCCATTAGGGGGGCACTGTGGCACAATGAAACAATGCAGCATAAATCAGTGATGTACGTTATGCCTCACCTCGTATACCGTGACCTCTCCAGCATACGTATATTTGATAGGCTCGACGAAAGAGGTCCTATGAGCAGCGAGATCTTCGAGTTCCATCGCTCCACCCTTGCTTTTGATGAGATCAACAATTGCATTGGCAATACGGCCTTTGTAGAATCCATCTTTGCCGTGTTCGACGAGCGCTCGAAAAGTGTTGGCAAGGTTAGGGAATTTCATGATTTGCCCTGGAAGTGGAGCTTTCCCGTTGAGAAGCATCTCGTGACCGTTTGGGGAAGCATTCTGAATGAGCTTTTCGGAGCGTTGCCACTATGTAGAAGACATCAGCACGAATAACAAGCTTGTCGGTCACCTAATCGTACAGCGAAACTGTGGATCTCTGACACGGGGACACTAGATGAGATGAGACATGAGGAAAGTAAGAAGGCGGGAGACAATTTTGGTGTACCCTTCTTCCGCGAGTCTGATGGCTGGTTCCAGAACGTCTGCGACCGATACCTTCTGTGAACCGAATTGTTCGATAGTATCAATCCAGGCGGCCGCAGCACCTATTCATGTCTTACGAGTGTGGCAAGAAGAGACAAGCGCACAGACCGTACCAGGAACAGTTACAGCATTAAGATCTGTAAGTGGAATTTGACCACCGTTGATTCCGCGTTGTCTCATGTAGTCAAGAGTAAGATTCGTAGGTGAATGTCCTGAACCATTCAAAGCCTTGACAGTCTTTGTCTGTGCATCATAGAAGAGGCAAAATGCGTCGCTTGAAGGGGTTGAGAACTGGCACGGGACGATATCATTAGACGTACCCTCCAATACCACAACAGCTGGGCTCTGTAATATTTAATGCGGCGGAAGTAGCTACGGCTGCATCGGCTGAGGAATAAAGGGAGCGATTGAGTAGAGGGCATTGGCCGGACGATCGCTACAGTCTTACCTGCATTTCCACCTTTCCGTAGAATCTCTAGCCCTGCTTCGGCAGCGAGAGGTTGGGAGCAGGCCACAACTCCTTTCGTGCCATAAACCTGAGATCTGCGGCTGGCGAAGCGCTGGAATGCAAGTTCTGGTTGATTCACTTTGTTCCAGTCACAGCTAAGGGAAGACATTGGGGAGATAACCTGCGATAAAGATCGACCAGTATTCCCCTGGCATGTGAGTATGTTATAAGTACGTTCCCTCGCACAGACACGTGGCCCGGGCCCCTTGTACTATTTAGCACTCACTGATCTCCCATGTCGCTCGGCGCACGTCTCCAATCAAAATCGGCCGAATATCAAAAACTACAGGGCGATCTCGCCGTCCTTGTTGATAAGAGGACTCGGCTCGATACACAGTTATCTGAAAATGAGATGGTCAAAAAGGTACACATGCTTGAGGCTCAGCCCTACCAAAACGCACCCCATGATGCTACTTTCAGGAGTTTACAAATCTCACCTCAAAGAATACAATATTCAAGCTCGTTGGGCCCGTCCTCGTGCCCCAAGACAACGCTGAAGCCCGCGCGAATGTAGAGACACGATTGGATTTCATTCGAGGCGAGATGTGCGTCTGTCGATACCTCTGTCTCATCTCCCTCAATATCAGTGTAGGAAGCGTGTTGATACTCAGATCAAGGATACAGAAGAGCAGCTGGAGAAAAAGAAACTCGAGGTACGTCACACTCGGTTGATTTTGTAGTTACTCATACACTCCAGCTTGTTGATCTACAAACACAACTACCGGCGCCCTCGAGTGCGGCATCAAGCTGAACAATCCAGTTGAACATGATTTTCTCAAGCAAGTAGCATGGTAGGACTTTTTGGTAAAAGTGATTCGTATTGATTCACTCCCCAGGTTTAATCCTAGATCATGATGACTTGGGCAGCCTCGGGATCAGTTGCGCTGCTGCCGCGCGAGTTTGTGCGATTGTTCGTTAGTTTGGAACGTAATGAAGCTGTCCTATCATGGAGCATTGTTTGGACTACTGAGTAGTACCTTGGACCAAGATGACCTGACAGCTCTCATCGAAGTCTCGAAATATAAGTAGTTGAATAGATCCTTACTACCTCCGAGGATGAGGCCATGTTACCGTGCAACAGATACCAATATGCGACCGCCATAGGAATGGCAAATACCCATCAGCTTTCCGTTCTTGGTCTGGGTGTTAAGCGGTTCCTGTCCCCTGGGAAGTGTACCAGCAAGACACCACAAACCTGGAGTCATTGACTGCTTACGCAGGTCTCCAATAATAAAAGTTTGCATCATGTGGGTATGAGCACAACCGGGCATAGCTTGGGCAGAGAAAATCATATGCTACGAGCTGATGGTAAAATGGGCTGAATTTCTCCTCACATCCACTATATTAACAAAACAATGTCAACTAGAAGCGCTCACCCCAAAAGGGTCTAAGTGTGAATCTATGCTGCCTATCAATCATCAAGTTAGTAAGACGGCAAGCTGGTGATGATCAACACTGATTACTAACACATTAGGGTGGTAAGACAGACTTAGCATGCGCCAGCTCGCGCACAGTTTCCGGGCTGCTGATAATTTTCTCGAGCTTGAAGCGTTTACGAGCAGATATAGGAGGACAGTGGCGAATTAACACCTTGTCGTGAAGACGCAGTACTAACTACACATCAGCAATATCCGCGCGCGCTCTTCGACACGGCGTACCGTTATTCTCATCGTGTGTCAGAATTTTTGTGGTTCGCTCAATGCGCTTGAGAGAGTCAAATCAAATACGTCAGCTTTTTTGGAGACACGCTCACCTTGCCGGTTATTTTGTGAGTAACATTCCTGTAGACAGACACGGTCGCCGTTTTGTTCATGCAACCGACCTTGGTGACCATCCCGGTGAAGACCATGGGTGGCATCTTGAGTGACCAACGATGTGCAAGTTCAAGTTGCAACAACTATTGACGATTTAGTACGCGAGCGCGAGAAACTATTACGGAAAAGCGTAAGTACTTAAATTTCTCAGTAACTCAACTTTTTTCACTGTGCGCATTATGGCCTTTTCAACTGTAATTGGCCACATACACAAATGTTGTATTACTAAGTACTCGGGCCAGCAAGCCGTCTACGAGTACTACATTAAATAAGTTGACTAAAGAGTTCCGACAGACATGGCAAGATTCTAGTGATCAAACACCCAACTTCTTCGATGGCCGTGGGGGTGCAAATTTCGATTTAGCGCGAATTTCCGGCCCGTACTTTGCAAAGTAAAATGGTACCGGAGTCAGCGCAAGGGCGATAAAACCGACGAGAGAGGACGCCCATTCTGGCCCGAGTCTTGCGTACATCTGGGATGCAAACAACTTGTATTGGAGTGAGCACAGTAGTACACGGTTCTGGCACCACACCTACCGGAAAGCCGGCGCCGACGGCGCTACGGACGACAGTACTCGCGGCGATCGCGGACGCGGAAACCATGAGGTATACATCAATGATATAGTTGAACGACGCCAACTGTGCGGTGACATCAAAAATCAGGGGGAACAGATGTGTGGCTAAAACTCACAAAGATCCAGCATATACTGAAACCCAGGACCAGCGCGGAAGCCAACGGGGCCCAGATGGATACGCTTGGATACGAGGTCCATCTATGTCCGGTTAGGTTAAATCTTCAAGGGGCATTTATTGAGCAAGAGACTTACGCAAACCAGAAGAAGGATATAGTAAGTAATGGCCCTGCAATCATCGCCGGGCGTAATCTGTATTCCGGTGGCACAGGGTCTGGAGCATATTCTTCCACCTTTCGTAGATAGTCTTTGTTTATAAAGAGCACAAACTGGGACACTTGGTCAGCCCTGGCACAAGAAGTGAGACATACACATACCACGGCAACCGCGATCAAGCTACCGATTGGCAATGGGAGATACACAAGACCAGCTGGCCCAGGGCGGAGATTGTGTCCTGACGTGTACACAATAGGATACGCTTCGAACAACAGATAAATACAGCCATAGACGAACTAGATAAAGTTGTCAATGATGAGATAAACGCAGTAGAGACACGTTACGCACGCTCATGTATGTCGTAAGTGCAATGAGGATAGGTTCGTAAAAGAGAATCTTGAATGGGCGTGCAAGGACGGCTTCTACGCGATCCGAAGCTGACATGGTGATTGTCTCCATTGTAGCGTAGTATCGTTCGTCCCCTGTGCTCTTGCGAATTTCCTTGGCCATTTTGACAAGCAGAATAGGTCTGAATTAGGACGTCAATCCATGAGATCCCAGATACTGTTGGAGGTTCACTTACTCGAATGTTTCTGGCATGGTAAAGATGATGACTGCCAAACAAAAACCTGCCTGAAAACGGATGAGAAGCTATGTGCAAGGTAGTCGAAGCCTACTTACAAAAATGGCGAGAACCCAGAGAACCCAACGCCAGTCAGCACCTGATTCTATGATGTAGCCTCCGATGGTAGGACCGATTCCGGGGCCGGCGAATGGAGCAACAACGAAGGCAGCTAACGCGATGCCTCGTTCCTTGGGACCCCAAAGGTCTGCTATCAGAGCACTGGTGGCATGGTAAGTAAGGTGAGAGTATGCGAGAAGTGAACGTACCCAGAGTTGGATAGCGGTGCGGATGCAAACACACCACCGAGAAGGCGGAGAACGAGTAAGGTCCCGGTGTTCTTGGCAAGTGCGGCACCTATTTGGAAAGCCTATCGATGACAGGTCGGTTAAAGTGGTTACTGTTATACTTGAGAAGGCGAACGAACCAGATAACCGATGAAAGACAAGATGAAGACGGGGCGTCGACCGTATTGCTCGGAAAGTGGTGCCCAGAAGATTGGGCCGAGACAGTATCCGGCAACAAAAAGGGAGATGGTAAGAGTGAACACTTCGTCTGAAATCCCGAAAGCGTCCTTCATGTAGTCCAAGGCAGGTGAGGGAGCACTACTCGAATATGTACTGCGGTGAATGCAATGAGTAAGGGGATGTGATGGAAGGGATGGAGACTGACGCGCTGAGGACCAGAAGACCGCCTGCCATGGTGATATAGCCTCTCTTGAGGCTAGACCAGTTCTAGGGAGAGGTTAGAGTGAACGGGGCTGAGGAAGGGGACGAACAGACTTTGGGGTTTCTCGGATCACCGGGAGCGAAGCGGACAAGAAAGGGGTCGACGGGTTTTTCGTCAAGGACTTGTGGGATGTCGAGCTCTGGGTCGAACTCGTGAACCGCAGTGGAAACTGAAAGGATGGAACGAGCATCCACTGGTAAAGACATGGTTAAGATGAACGTAGAAGCACATGGCGAAGAGAGGTTAGTTATAATACGGAGAGGGCGACTTGATCGCAGTGCTGACGCTGGTCGAATGACAAGTATGACTGCACCGCATCGGTCCTATCAACACGTTTGATCATGGACTTTACGGAAATCTACAAGCAGTCGACAAACATTGTCAGTTTCAGCCCTGGCGCACATTTCATCCTCAATGCCGTAGAAGACGTCCTCGTCGTTCGTCGCACCGACACCTTTCAGATCACCCGCACATGGTCCATCAATCCCGATCACACCATATCACACGCTGGCTGGTCCTCCGACTCAGAATACCTCTTTGCTGCCTCCGCCAAAAGTGCCATCGTGCAGGTATTCAAACTTCGCGACGAAACGTGGTCCGCCCGCATTCAGGCAGGTGCAGAGGGCCTTGTAAAGGCGGAATGGGCCCCCGATGGCCGAAATATTCTCTGCTTTTCAGAATGGGGCGTAAGCACACTTGCTCTACCAATCACCTTCCAGTACAAACCGCCCCTGTAACAGCTCCGGGTTACTGTCTGGTCCATCGTATCTGGAACAGCCTCGTACATTCAATTTCCCATACATCCTGATAGAGGTATATTACTGTGTTCCCTTCGATACCCTTCTGATCATATCATCACTTAGGCTATGCATTTCGCTCCGATGCTCGGTATTTTGTATTGGCTGAGCGCCACCGTTCTAAAGATACACTCGGCATCTACGACGTATCTGACTCCTTCAAGCTCGTGCGCGTGCGTTTCGACGTATCCTCGGTTTTCAAAGCTCATGTGACGGAAAAGATGTCCACAGCATTTCCCGCTTCCCACAACTAATCTCTCTTCCCTCGCTCTATCTCCCACCGGGAACCATGTTGCGGTGTGGGAGGGCATTTTGGAGGTGCGCTATTTGATAAATGGGCACTCGTTCAGACACCGAGACCGCATCACGCAGTATAAAATAAGCATTCTCTCACTCGCAGGCGATGTTCAAGGCACATTTTCCCCCAGTCCTGATCCTGGTTTCGGGGTCCGTTCGGTGGCATGGCATCCAAGTGGAATGTTCCTCGCAGTTGGTGGTTGGGATGACAAAGTTGGTGTCACACGGTTGTTCTGATAATAATTGCTGCTTATCCGAGTCCCGTTTAGGTCCACATCCTTGATAGTCTGACATGGTCTACGTCATGTACACTGGAGCTGACTAGTCGGATTACGAACGGAGTAGTATGTCACGCGTTCGGTCATCGGCTATCATTCATCAACCCCGCAGACGCTCTGGCGAGAACCTGCTAACTGGTTGGAGTCCACTCAAGGCAGAGGATTCCTTTCCTGTGAGAATATTATACGGCTATTTGGTGATATCACTAAATGATTACTCTGCAGATGAGCGACTCGACGGCCCACAGACTATAAGCTTGATCAAAGGTGATCTAAGCAAGCCCAATCCAAGATCTGGAGCGGTGCAGTTGGAATGGAACAAACCAGGTACCCTATTGCTCGTCCGATATGGTGATCATGCTTGTTTTTCTGGGGACCATATGTTAAATTCAAGTACTCCAGACAATGTACCCAATGCGGTGCATATCTACGACTTTCCAACGCCATCGGACCCGTTCGTCCCGCGTTTGCGGTGTATGCTAGTACATCTGAAGCCGGTGTTGCACGCACGGTGGAACCCGATGCGCAAAGGCAGTCTTGCGATCTGCTGTGGCACTCAGAGTGTCTTTACATGGAGCGATGAGTGGGTGGGAGACGGGGGCGATGAAGAGGATATGGCCGAGTGCATCGGTGTGCCTGCGAGCAGTGAGTCGTAGTCTGATTCTGAGTCAACTGAGATGAACGAGATGGTCACAGCCAAGTACGAGACAAGGGATGTGCGATGGGCGCCTGACGGGAAAGGGATGGTACTGTTGGACAAGGACAGGTTTTGCTGTGCATTTGAAGTCGAGGACGAACCCACGCAAGCCCACGGCAATGACTAAGCGGCAGTTAGCTACTAACCTACACTACGCTAGTAACTTACTACGCTCACGATCCCGTCTTCTTCCTTGTCATGCTTGCTTCATCGCTTCGTCTTGCACGCACCGTCGACCGTCGTGTCGTCGCCTTCAGCTCAGCTCGTTGGTCGAGGTCTTTTGCATCCCCCTCACCCCATTCCGAGCCCTCTCCGCATGACTCCGCTAGCAAGGGTAAAGCAAAGGCAGATGACACGGGCGCGCACAAGGAGAACGGTGCCGGCGTAGAGATTCCAAGCGGTCTCGAGGGCTTCTTCCAACGCTACCAACAGTCCCAGCGGCAACCCCCCTCCTCCCGCCGGCCCAATGCCGAGGACGAGGACCCTCATCGCTCCAAGCCCCCTCCTGGCGGAAACAACGGCAATTTCAACCCAAATCAGCTCGCCCTCTTGGCTACGTCCGCTGCCATCATCTACGCTTTGAGCGGCTCTTCCTCCTCGTCTTCACGCGAGATCACTTGGCAGGAGTTCCGAACTGCGTTCCTCGACAAGGCACTCGTCGACAAGCTCATCGTCGTCAATCGACAAAAAGTCCGAGTCAAGCTTCACTCGAACGCAACAGGAACCATGTATTCTGCCGCGGTAGGTGGCGGCGACTACTATTTCTCAATAGGAAGTGTCGAGGCGTTCGAGCGCAAGCTCGAAGAAGCTCAAAACGAGCTCGGCATCCCGAGTCACGAACGGATACCTGTCGCCTATCACGATGAAATTTCTACAATAAATACCCTTCTCAACTTTGCACCTACCATTCTCTTCGCTGGGCTCCTCTTCTACATGAGCCGGCGGGCTGGCGGTTCCGCTGGCGGTGGGCCGGGGGGCATTTTCAACATCGGAAAGAGTAGGGCCAAATTGTTCAACAAGGATACTGACGTCAAAGTCAAGTTCAAGGACGTCGCTGGAATGGACGAAGCCAAGGAGGAGATCATGGAGTTCGTCAAGTTCTTGAAGGACCCCGCCAAGTACGAGAAACTCGGTGCAAAGATCCCCCGTGGTGCCATCTTGTCAGGTCCTCCAGGAACTGGAAAGACGCTCCTTGCAAAAGCCACCGCCGGCGAGGCCAACGTTCCCTTCCTTTCTGTTTCCGGCTCAGAGTTCGTCGAAATGTTCGTGGGCGTTGGATCGTCCCGTGTTCGTGACCTCTTCGCCTCAGCCAAGAAGAATGCGCCGTGCATCATTTTCATCGACGAAATCGATGCCATCGGTAAATCTCGAGGCAAAGGTGGCAGTTTTGGTGGGAATGATGAACGAGAGTCAACTCTCAACCAATTGCTGGTCGAGATGGATGGTTTTGGCACGCAAGAGCATGTTGTTGTTCTTGCTGGTACCAACCGTCCTGACGTCCTCGACCCAGCGTTGATGCGCCCTGGTCGGTTTGATAGGCATATTGCCATTGACCGACCAGACGTGTCCGGCCGGAAGGGTATTTTCATGGTGCACCTCAAGCCTCTCCTTCTCGCGCAAGAACTCTCGGATGTATCCACTTTGGCCCAGAAGCTTGGTGTTCTTACTCCAGGCTTCTCCGGTGCTGATATTGCCAACGTCTGCAATGAAGCCGCACTCCATGCAGCTCGTAAGGGTCATGATTCTGTCGCAGAAGATGACTTTGAGAGTGCCATCGAACGAGTAATTGCTGGCTTAGAGCGGAAGAGTAGGGTGCTCAGTGCGGAGGAGAAGAAGACTGTGGCATACCACGAAGCCGGCCATGCCGTCTGTGGTTGGTTCCTGGAACACGCAGACCCTCTACTTAAAGTCAGCATCATTCCTCGTGGTGTCGGGGCTCTGGGATATGCGCAAGTAAGTGCCTCGAGATGGTTGTACGGGTTCTGCTCATGTGATCCTCGGTAGTATCTGCCTCCGGATCGATACCTACTTTCTACGCCACAAATGATGGATCGAATTTGCATGACACTAGGTGGACGCGTCTCTGAGGAAATATTTTTTGGCCTGGAGAATATCACAACTGGCGCTCAAGACGATCTTCAGAAAATTACTCGCATGGCCTTCGAAGCATGCGCCAACTATGGCATGAATACGATCATCGGGCCAGTCAGCTACGGAGGTCGCGAAGGTCAAAAAGAGAGCTGGACAAAGCCTTTCAGTGAGAAGACAGGCGAGATGCTTGACGCCGAAGTCCGCAAGATGATCACGTACTTGATTTTCTTCCCGATCGAATTTAATGATTCACTTATGATTTTCATCTAGCTCTGCGCATCAGAGAACAACAGAACTCCTTACCCGTCACCGCGAAGACGTCGAGAAAGTCGCCCAGTTATTGCTAGAGAAAGAGGTTATTACTCGGTATGCAACCTAGTCTCCGGGTATCCAAGGCGTTGAACGTAATCTTTATTCTTTACAGTGAGGATATGATTGACCTTTTGGGCAAGCGTCCCTTCGCGGGTAAGGCCGATGACATGGACAAATGGCTTGATCAGAATCGCGGAAGTGAGCGGAGTGCTCCTCCACCACTTGAAGAAGCTTCTCGCGGCTCAGCAGAACCAGCACCAGCTCCTGTTGCTGCCTCAAAGTCCATCAAAGACTACAGGTAGTAATAATTACGGAGAGTGTCACGATGGCTATGTGCATTGTTAATCTACGCGTATGGGATACTAGTTATTATATCGTACGCTAGCGTTTTGAACGTTTTCACCACTATCATTGACAAGCCATCGTCGGGCGTAAAGATTGAAAATTGTTTTCATCCTATCCGACAACTTTTGCGACGCGATAAAACGAGTCTTAAAGTGCATAGCGGAACCCACTCCATGCGTCACCCTTGTCTGCCCGTGCAGCCTCAATAGATTCATATCTCCCATTCTTGGCCGCCTTCATGACGTCCTCCAGGCAATCACCATACCCTATAACTTCGTCGCGTTCCCCACGATCCCGTCGTGCGTTTTCAAGCTTCAATTGAATCATAAAGACGACCGAGGATATCCATCCGATCGCTATATATGCAAGGATGATCCCATGACCGAGCCTGAACCACGGCGCATCTTGTGCGCGATACTGATGAGGATCGTATCACTGGTCGGAAGCAGACAATATTTGACAAGACACACCACGTTGGACGAGACGGCACCATTGATGTTTCCCCTAACAACGCTTCAGCGGAGATGTGGGGTGCATTTACTAGCCTCACCAGCCAATTGCCATCGCGAGCGTCACGCCTCGCTTATACGAGCCTTCGACGTTGCCTGCAACCCACGCGCTGTGCAGACGTGTAGGTGACTGTTTCTCATTATCAGCTCCGGTAACACTCACACGGCATTCGCTATACACAGCAAGCAAGCAGTGATTTAGCCCCGGTAAGCCATTATTCAGATGTACTCACGAACGGTCGGATAGATGGCACTATGCATCAACACTTTAGTATGTCACTCAAACTAAGACTACGTGTACTTACGAAGCTGCGAGATAACATGCAAAGTAGGACAACGCCGGGTTGCTGGAAGAGATCAAGATGATGTAACCCGCAAGTCCTAATGATCACTTGTCAGAACAACATCATGCCTCGTGCTCGACACTGACCTGTGCTAAACAAGGCTCTGAGAGAAGCAGTATGTCAGATGCAGTCCGATCTGAAGATTAACTAGGCTGACAAATTCATGTACGCTCTCTTTCCAAAGCGGTCTCCGAGGAACCCGACGAAAACAGTCACGATACAAGACCAGACGTACACGGGTACTGACAACAGATTTGCTGCAGTAGCCTTGTAGCCTGATGTTGTATTCTTGGTCAATGGTCCAAGAGCATCCGCAAATGGTACGACTAACCCAACTGATGGATGACACAGGTGAATCCTCTGAAATTCCCGAAAGAGTTGCAGTACAGACCTGATTGATGATTGTTGGTGTGAACAAAGAGAATGCAAACAAGGGTCCATCACTGTTATGTAGGATATGATCAGTACGTTCATAAGAAAAATTAAGGAGACGTTACAAGCCCATGTATATGCCCACTAATATAGAATCGTTCGAATCACATCGCTGATCAACAAGTATGACTCACTTGCAATGTATGTCTTCCAATCCTTCAGACTTTGCCAAACATATTTTGTCTTGAACTGTTCTCCACCGGCACTGAATTGCATATCTGCGCGGAGACGGCGAACAACGAACACCCCTGAGAGATTGTGAACGGAGTCACCACCACAACGAATCAGGGAGATACCGACGTTCTGTGTCAGTGAGAAATTTCGCAGTTTCTGGGAAATCTTGGATGATCCAAAATGATGCAATTGCACACAGTATGGTGAAGAGGCCTTCCAAGATGAATATCCATGACCATCCTGTTCTCCCTGCGACACCGTTCATGTTGGAAATTGCAGCTGCCAGGAGTCCACCTAGGATGGTGAATAGATCCATAAGACAGGGACGCTGTGTGACTTGAGCTGGAAGTATATTCACTGAATGCTCCTGCTATGGTCGCCGAAGTGAAGAAGGTGGCAACTCGTGTGCCGAGCTCGGACCGCTTGTACCAGCTATCCTACATTGTTAGTCCATATTTTCGGAGTGCAACATCACTTGCCATGAAATATAGAAAACGATGCCAGGGTATAACCCCGCTTCTGCTAGCCCAAGGAGAAAACGCAGGGCTGAGAAGAAGCTCAGATTGTGAGTGATCAAGGAGTTGACATCGTCACGTACCGAGAAGTCCGCTATAATTGCGAAGAAAACCATGGCACATCTATTCTCCGTCGGCACATGTCATTTTGCAGAAAATTACACGAACCATGATAATTCCCCACACGAGCATCATAGACGAAAGCCATATTGATGGCCGGAACCGTCTCAGTAGGATATTGCTTGCGGGCTGGGACACGGCTACACTGTAATGTTCCAGAGGCAAATGGATATACGCACCTCAAATATAGCATAAGGGAAAAAAAAGACCGTCAGCGCGATGAGATACTGCTTGTCTGTGATATTCAGGTCGGTTTCCAGACCATATAACTGTAATCCCTCAGTAATACCGTCGGATTCGACCATAGATACGCGGACCTTTGCGTTTCCTATTGCTCCTCTGTCTAGAAAATTCAAGAGGTACAATAAACCTAGCCATGGCACAATGCGGACATCCATCTTGCGGAGCAGCGTTCGCTCGTCCACTTCGCTAGTGTCCACTTCGGGTCTGTATAATCCAGTGCTGGACGAGGGACCCATCGTGCCTTTGTCGAGGGACATGATGCCAGTGGGAGATACACGATCCACCAACGGTATATATATGGTTCATCCCAGCGCTAGAAAGTTACGGCGGCCATGGAAGCGTTTAAGCGATAAGTAAAGTTCGGAGAGTGAGCTTGCTCAGCTGGGCTGGCGATGCACTACACAAATAGTTTGATATACGTGTCAACGCCAACGATGTCTTCGAACCCTCTAAGCGATTCCCGTAGCCAGTTCTTCACATCCTCGGTCTCCGCTCCCGCCGCTCGTAGAATGTAAGCCTTCCCTTCACTTATTGGGCTTAGGGCCCATATCATGCGCGCCGGCGAAGTAATCTTGAATACCGTCATTGACTGATATAGTTTATCGAGATGTGCGACGACATCCTGCACAAGTGGCCCAGAGAAAATCAAAGTAGCATAACATGAGTAAGGCTTGAGTCTCTCTCCAAGAGTGCGAGATAACCCTTGGGTGATCTCAACAGTCCTGACTTGAGGGGCCTCCTCCAGTAGCATGATGTCCCGTGCTATGCAATGCCCATCAAGAAAGACCTCGTTGAGACTATGATACCGCGAAAACACCCACTCCTCTCCTAGTGACTTGCGGCCAGAAGTAACCCAGTCTAGTAGAACCAGGGAGGCGTCGCTGGAAAGGATAATTCTCTGGGTTTGGGAATATGACGCTTCGCGGAAGCATGTCACTGGGTCTGGGAGAAGGAAGAGGGCACTGCCGGGTGCAACGGTGACTTCTGCTACATAGGTGGTGACATTCGGGATTGCGTGAACTGGTTGTCTGAGGCGTGTCGACAGCCGATCTCCAGGACGCGTTTTAAATACTTTGGTGGACCCCTCATGAATGGGGGAGGTCAACACAGCGATTGCCTAGGAAGTCATAGCCTACCTGCGACAGAAGAAGAAGCCTGCATCCATTCTTCACATTGATATCTAGCTTGACATGGTCGCCATTGACCAAGCCACCTCCGTAACTCAGGACATAGACGATCGCGACTGTGTTTTGAACAGATTTTGGGGAGAGAAGCTTGAGGGGATATGTTGCTGATAGCTCGGTAAATACAACAGTTGAGCCATACGAGGCGCAAGCAATTCGGCCATGTCCTGCGTGGAGAGGCTTGTTCTCTGCCATAACACAGGGATAAAACTTGAAGCTTGAACACCAAACTCCGTTCTAGTTTCGAATACTAATTATTATCATTATTGTAATTCCAGGTTGTTGAACATGTATTCCGTATGTCCCATACACGTCGAGTAGCAAGGAAAATGAAGAGATCGTTTAAATGAGCGACGATGAAATTATCTCAAAACCGTGCAAGAGAAAAATGGAGGTGACAATAAAGTAACAGAATCTGCTTACAGAATGAGAGGCGTGACGAACTCGACCATCGAATGCATGTAGTGGACAGAGCACCAAGTCCGGGTATTAACATAATATAACGACAATAGTAGCCAAGGGAGTGAAGGTGGTCATGCCAATGGTGACCTCGAGGCGGACAAGAAAGCGGCAGCTGCAGCGGATCAATACTTCCTGGTGGCGAGTGCGCGAATTTCATACAGATAGGATCGGTCTGGCTCGCCAAAGGAGTCGGTTTGCCTCGATACTGACGAGCGCCAACCCCGCATCTCAGAACGATGACGTTCCTCAGCGGCTCGGCAAACATCGACGAAATTATCGGCAACATCATAAACAATAGACGCGCGTGATCCTCGGTCACTCTCCGATTCGGACGTTGTTCGAGCGCGACTACGGGCTGGGCTGGGGGCAGTAATGACGATGGCAGAGGCACAGGATTCGCTCGTTTCCGAAGGGGTGTTACTATTACAGCCCTGTTGCATACTGGCACGAATAGTACCAGCTTTGGCTTCCCATCCGTCGTCTTCCTCGTCATCAGCGAGATCCGCAAAGACATCTGGCTCCTCTTGATCGGCGGGTAGTGTGGAGATCCAACACATCCGCGTTGGATCGAAAATCATGTTGCCTACTTTGCGTGCCCCGGAGGCGAAGGAGCCGACAGGAGAGCCGATGGAAGACCCAGTAAGATGGGTGATGAGGGCGGGTCGCGTGGATGTCCCGACGACTGCATCAAAATCTCGCAGCACTTGATCGTTGCCCTCCCAGCGGAGAGTGGAAGGGTTCCATTTCATGTCACCAACAACTTGAGACAACGTCTGAGTTACATCGAATCAAGCGACGGTTCGAACGTACCCTTTGGCCCATTTTGTCCCCCGAGGTGACGTATAAGTGTAGGTTTCCGTCGTGTGTGACCGAGGGTAGGGGAGGATACATCCTTTTTCTTTCTTACAGGCAATTCGGTGGTCGTGGAAAATTCAATGCGCCCAGTGCGTCGCAGTGTGTTTGTGGAGGGTAAAAGCGCACCCGAAGAATCTATCAGGACGCGTGATGAGTACCGAATGTGTGGGCATAGCAAGGCATATACCAAGAGCCTGAGTCAAGTCATCTATCCGCCCCTTTTTACGCAGCGTCCCCTTGTCCTTGTCCTTTTCTTTGTTCGAGGATTTTGAACAGGTCGTGACACCTGCACGGCTGGTGGCCTTGGGCTGTACTCTAAATTTCACTTCCTTTTCTCTGTCAGTTGGGAGGTCCTCGAAACCATCCAATTCGGTGCCATCCCCGTACGTTCTTTGGCGTTTGGGACGACGTAAGAGTTTAGGAGCTGATGATGGTGGTATCGGTGGTGTTTGGTTATGGGATGTGCGACTACGTAAGGAGGCAGTGGATGGGGGGCGTGGGGGAATGGGTGATGTGGCACGATGAGGAGGTTGAGGTTGTGCCATTGCAAGAGTGTTTGGATGAGAAGGACCAGGGAACACAGAGGAGAGCGAAGGTCTCGACTTCATTCGGATAGAAGTAGGCATCGTTAGACGTAATGCGGCGGGATTGGACGAGGGGGTTGATGGGCGTGTGGGCGGCACGATAAATTCGAGCGCGTGAATACGGCTGGTTGAGCTTGTGTGTGATTTGGCACGCGAAGCGGCAGTAGGCGCTTCGTAGCGTGCTGACTTGATGGATGGACCTGCTGTGGGAGCTGTCCCGCAGCCTAGTGCTTGGGAGGTACTTGCTTCCATCAGCGAAGACAGCGAGGCTTTGCGAGTGAGCCCTTTGCGTTGAGTCGACGGCGGGGTTGGTGGCTTGAGTCCTGAATGTGACTTTTGTCCCCGGAGACTGCCAGGTTTAGGGGACAAAAAGGTGTTTGTGGGAGTGGGAGGGGCGGCGGAAAGAGCTTCCTTATATGTCTGGGCACGTGGAGGATGTCGGGGAGGGGGTGACGACGAAAGCTTGATGCGTTGGAGTTGACGGGCGGACGATATAGGCGGATTAACGGGAGACTTGGCGCGGTCCGCCCTCAAACGAGAGGGCGGACGAGCAGGAATGAGGGCTCGAGCGGGCGCACTTTTACTGCGAGTTGCAAACCGATGGGATTGCTTCGCGCTGATAAGCCGACTAGGGCTGAAGTCGTCATCGTCTTGGATGACGAGGCCCATTTCAAAGTCATCCTCTGGATCAGGGCTAGCGACATTTGGTCGCTGATCCGGAATTGGGGTCTTTTTCTTAGACTCGAGAATCTTTTTAAGGTGCCTACCACCGTGACCGGACTCAAAGAGACCGGTGGGGATAACGAGACCCTCTAATTCACTCTCGTCGTCGTCGCATTCGCTCTCTTCCGTGTCTGGAAGAGAGAGGGAAGAAACAGAGTTAGAGGATGAACCGTCGGCGAAGCCCAGGGTGGAGTAAGCATCTGAGGACTGGGAAGAGGAAGTCTGATCACGGTCACCCCACTCGAGGGAGTTCTTGGAGGATCGATGGCTAAGGGGTAAAGGAGCGAGTGAGAGCTGAGTTAGATCGGAAGGAAGGGCAAAAGCGGACTCGAAGTCTTCGTCGATGGGTGGGGGGAGGGGGTTGGGAACGGCTTTGAGGGTGGAAGCGAGTTGGGCGACTTTGATGGTCGAAACACCTTCGTCTTCTTCTTCATCCTCTTCTTCCTGAGAACTGAGCGGTGGACGGATGGTGATCATGGCGCCCGAGGTGAGCCTGGTGAACTCGTTGCGGGCGGCGAGGCCAGAGACGACGGCTTTGGCCCTTGCACCACCTGTCTTTCCAAAGTCCATCTCTACATCCCAATCCAGGTCGTCGTCGTCGTCGTCGTCGTCCTTGTCTGATTCGACGTCAAGGGAGCGAATATGATCGCCGTCGGGCAAATCGAAGTCGGCGTCTGGCCATTCCTCGCGGGGGGCTGCTGGTGCTGGAATGGTCGTCATTACAAGTGGAAAGTACGAATAAAAATGGCCCCGCACGGGGGGAACAATTGAGCAAGGAAACGGGGCTACTGAGGATTGTCTTGAAGAAAAGTCGGGATGTACAAACAACTCTTCGTGTACAAACACAAACAGTCTCAAACACTCCCGCTATCCTCCTCCTCCTCCTCCTCCTCCGCCCCCTCCTCTTGCTCCTCCTTTTCCCCTTCCCACCCATATTCCTCCACACCTCTCCGTACACGTAGTCCTCTCTCCGCCATTATATCCACGAACCCTCCCAGTTCTCGCGCTGTAAACACTTCTCGCAGCGGTCCAAATGCCAGTAGATAGAGCCCTGTATCCTGTATTAGCCCCTCGGTCGCAAATGTCAGACTGTCATCCGTACCTTTGGCAAGAGGGCACTCCCCGACTGCCCTGTAGAGCAAGCTCTTGGCTCGCTGCATCTGTCCAGTCCGAATCTCAAACTCGAGCACGATTCGCCACATGATCGCACTGTTCCTCGACCTGACCCATTCATGTGTCAGTGGCCGACAGTCAAGTAGATCTCACTCACCTCTCGCTCTCCACTGCTGCCACCAGTCCATTCCTCGTCCGCTCAATTTCAACCTCCCAACGACCCTTCTCCCATCCTGCGACCCATACTTCCGCAGCCCTCCTTGAAATACTCTTCTCTTCTGCACTCCCATCCGCCACCCCTTCCCCCAACTGGCTTCTTACACGCCCCCACACACCGTACCCCTTCTCTGCTTCCAAGAACATCCCAAGCACAATTGTATTGCTCGAATACTTCTTGATGGCAACCTGCAATCGATCTCGGAATATCGTGGGTGGCGTAGGGGCGCGCAGGACAACCCCATGATTATACAACATCACCAGCGATGCCACCATCATGCTCTCCTCCAGTACCTTCCCGAGGCCGACCAGCTGCGAATCGAAGATCGTCAGCATAGCGGGTAGTGACGAACCTGCCAGCAAATCTATCAGCGCTCGCAGCTTTACCCATGCTTCCCGATCCTTCCATAATCCGTGCGTAGCATTTATGATGTCTTCCAGGTTACGCTTTGCGCGAAGAACCATCATACCCCCTGTGCCATCTACGTTTCCCGAGCGCATGGCTACCCGAAGTGCGACATCTTGGTCTCCATTCAACCATTCCAGTTCAGCCCAGTCCCACCACAATTGTCCAATAAATGCCTGCGTAGGTGAATGGCGGGTCGAAATGAGAACAGTTTGATAGACTTTCCGTGCGTCTTCAATCCGCCCACGCAAACGTTCCAGTCGTGCATGAGCTGCCCAGTGCGGGAGCGAGTCCGGGACATGTGACAAGAGCGTCCGCGAAAGCTTCAATGCACTGTACACGTCTATCAGTATGTATCAATGGAATCCGAACTTCACCGGACCAACCTCTTCACGCTGATCGCGGCTTCAAATGCCAAAGAATAGACATCCCATTGGTAATCTTCTGCACCACACCGGAGCTGCTGGAACATAGCTCTCATAAAATCTTCGTTTACGCACTGGACATCTTTCGCCGTCCACATCCTCCAACAATCTCTCCCCACCCAGTCCAGCGGCCCGAGCACCTCAAAGCCCCAATGCTTGACAGGTCCAAACGCCGATCCATACTCT
Source organism: Hemileccinum rubropunctum (assembly GCA_038089535.1). Classification (NCBI taxonomy): domain Eukaryota; kingdom Fungi; phylum Basidiomycota; class Agaricomycetes; order Boletales; family Boletaceae; genus Hemileccinum; species Hemileccinum rubropunctum. Next base: position 26,257 of record JBBPLC010000011.1, on the reverse strand, counting down.
CGCTCTCTGCCAATCAGCACGCCGACGTGAGAGTCAGCAAGCAACTGCCGTGGCCCCTCAGGCTGCGGGAATATGGAAGAAAAACGCGATACGGTGGCGAGATGTGTATGTGCCCATCGATCATCCCATGTTCCATCCCCGAGTGTGTTGGAAAAACCAGGGATGTGAAGACCCATGATGGAGAGCCACATGAGGCGAAATGCATCTTTAGCTCTTTTAGTTGTCAACGGGAGCAAGAGTGCCTTGACATCCGACAATAATACAGTCGCATAAGGGTCAGAGACACCCGATTCGTAGCGTTCGGGAATGCGTGAGACAATGTCTGTGCGTGTCTCGTCGTTATACCATCTAACAAGTGGATCGGTTGACGTAGAGTCAATATCCATCGATATTGGAAGACTTGAAACAGTAGATTTTGGTTTTCCGCCAGAGACCCATGCGGACCAGCCTTTAGCATTGGGCTCTCCAACGCGCGGTAATTCTGATTCCCAAAACTCTTCCAATGAGTCTAGTTGCGTGTCAACAGGCAGTCCATACAAGGATTGGGGCACCTCGAATGTACTGCTCATTCTATCAACAGTGAGTTCTTCCTAATGAGTGCCCAGAAACGTACAGTTCTGCTTGCGCCTGGAAGAGCGCTGTAGCACGTTCATAGAAACCTGTGAAAGGGACCTGTTCAAAACACGATAGCAATCCCAGCTCTTAAAACCGCACCTGCCTCCTGAAACGCAACGGCTACTCGCCACACAATACGCAATCTATTAAGCTCGCTGTCCTCGGAGCCACCTAACGCCTTTAATGCGCGTGTTGCGTCCTGCACAACTTGGTCGATACCTCCCACACAAGTGCGAATACGCCACTCCAGCCACTCCATCCAGATTTCAATGCCCCTTAATTTAAGAGCATCCTCCCATTCGGCTACAAGTTTAACGTGATGCCATGACTCTTCGCCCGTACGGAGGTATTTGAGCAAGAGAGTGGGTGAGTGCAGATTGGACGGATGGGCTGCTCTGGCACGTGAAAGGATTGAAAGAGTGATGTCGGATCGAGCCTTGTTGGCATTCTTTGACGTTAGTGGCACGACGGAAAGGGACTGCGAAATCAAGGACAGCCACGTTTGCACGGAGGATGGATCGGTGACGAGTGTTTCCTCGAGAGCCTTGATGGCTAACTGGTGAGATGTGAGAGTGGGTGCATGGTCGTCATCTGAACTTTGTCCTTCTGCATCGGATGCCGAAAGTTCCGAGTCAGAACTTGCCTCGCCCCTGGAAATCTGTCGAAAGACTTGATTCGTATTTTGGCTGGTGCGGGATGTGAGACGTAAGAATCCATCAACCTCTTTGTACTTGTAGTTGTCAGCGGAAGCAATGAGGCGCCGGGCAGGTGCGGCGAGAAGAGCGCTCGAGCTCGGATGGGTGAGAGAAGGTTGCTACGGAGGATCCTCAGCGGAGAGCCTGAGGCCGCGATGAAGCACCGCACCTTGCGCTGCCCGATGGTAACTTGGATGCCTTCTCCGACTCTATGGGAAACAGTCCAGGCTTTGTTGAGACCAAGGATGTGCTTGCCGTCTTGTGCATCATTAGCTGCTCAAGGGCGTGATAGTTGACTACTCACGGGCTACGGGGCGATACTTTGGAACGTCGCTCGTGTGTAGGCAACCATAGGTGAGGTTGAGAGTGTCACCCTTGCGATCCGAGTAAAAAAGGGGACGAGGAACCCATCGGTCACGCTCCTGGCCTTGCTGCTCAAGACGGAGTCTGTCCTCGTTTGCCTTGAGCCTCTCGTCATCCAATAGAATGTCAATAGCGCGGGGTTCGTTACTGTGCCAATTGTCGGACGGGGTGAAGTGCTTTTCTCGTTTTGACAAAAGTCCGCCCTTTTCCCTGTGGCCTCGTTTTGCGGACCTGTCTCTTTTGCCGAAGTCGATCGGGCGGTGGGCGTGTGCAGGCTCGTTTCGGGCGGGTGAAGGAGTCCTATTGCTCGGTCCAGGATCAATATCGGGAAAGGACGAGAAGGAAGGGGGGAGTGAGAACGAGGAGGCGGACATGGTACAAGTGTTGGAGACGGGGTTGTGGCAGTGGTACACAAGCTTGAGTACACCCGCACCACCACGATGCGTCCGCTCACCGAAGACGAGAGCAAAGCCGTCTTTACGAAACTCGCAAACTACATCGTACGTGCAAGTGAATGATCACCGGGCAGTCCTCGCTGAATTTAAAGCTACGTTCAACAGGGCAAGAATCTCATCCACCTGATTGATCGCAAGGACGAGCCATATTGCTTTAGGTTGCACAAGGACAAGGTCTACTATGTCTCTGAATCGTCGATGCGTCTAAGCATCTCCGTCGCACGTCCGAATCTCATCACTCTCGGCACTTGCTTTGGGAAATTCAGCAAAACCGGAAAATTCAAGCTTCATGTCACCGCCCTCGATCACATCGCCAAGTACGCGAAATACAAGGTATATTTGCCATCCGTTCACACTACACTCGCATCCAACATCTTTTCCAAGGTTTGGATCAAGCCCAATGGCGAAATGCCTTTCCTGTATGGAAACCATGTCCTCAAAGCACACCTTGGCCGAATAACAGAGGATACTCCCGAGCATCAAGGCGTGGTCGTATTCAGCATGAGTGATGTCCCACTGGTACTTATCTTCTACCTTTCCGTGCATCCATGCAGACCAATTCCATTTTTAGGGATTCGGTGTAACTGCCCGGTCAACGGTCGACACACGCAAATTAGATCCCACAGCTATCATTGTATTCCATCAAGCGTACGTCCCCATCGACGGGTTTTTTCGTCACCTTGCTTATGCTCTCTTAACCAGGGACATCGGCGAATATCTTCGAGATGAGGTCCTTGAAACGCGCTTCCTCCATGTTCAACTTCTAACTCATTTCCCAGGAAACTCTCTTCTGAACTGCTTTTTGTTCTATGCGCTGGTCGTTCTGGGTACATACCAACGGGTTTTCGTTATTTCCCTCTGCGCCATACTGTCTCTGGGTCGATAAAAAGTAGTTTAGATGTTGCTCGGGGTAATGATCTTTGGTTGCTCTCCTCATGTAGTGGCAGTGAATACATGACGCGTGAACGCCATAAAGTACTACTAGTACTACCATGGACGAGCTGCAACACGTACGCTGGCAAAACATTCGAGATCAGGATATTTCCTCTGAAAATATCCGAGACGTCCTCTCTGTCGTTGACGATGACCTCTGGGTTGTCGCCGCCTGTGTCGATAGGCTCGTAGACAATCCCGACACACAGCAGTTACTTCTCGAACTCGGAATCACTCGCACTAACTCGGCCGTTCATAGAGCCCAAGCTGCACCTCGTATCCCTACCCAGGATGCAGATTCTTTCGGTGGACGCAACCAATTACTCACCATGTACTTCAATGACGCTCCAGACGACGCCCAGCTCTGCCGCATACGTGCCATTCTCCTTCACCGTTGCGATAGACTTTCGTCCTTCGTGAGAATATGCAGGGACCTATCAACAGAGGAGGACTCTGACGATATTGACGAGGAATGGGAGGATGACCCGTGGGCTGAAGATGGCGAGGCTTCCCCTCCCCCACCACGACATAGGTCGGCCGACCTACCCATCTCATTGTCCGACTTTTTGGTCGGAGACATGCTGGATATCGCCTGTCTTTTTGCCTCCCAACAACAATTCACCGCGCTGCAGATACTCATGTTTTACCACTCCGCCACCCTTTGGCCTTCCCGTTTCACCATACTTGACAGCATACCTAGTCATGCACACCCATCCGAGTACCGCGAAATACTTCCCGCATATGATGTCCATCGAGATGCAGAGCAAACGCCATCTGTCAACGCTTGGAGAACAGAGCAAGACTGGGTCGAGATCCCCGAGGTCGACGCTGCGCTTAGTGCTGCACGGGTTGTCTCTCAGGTGGAATTTGGCTTGTATCAGTCAAAAGGTGACACTACAGCATATACAGAGCCATTGGGTCCCGAAGAACTTTCTGCTTGGTATAAGCGTCGTGTGGATGTCATCATCTCATCCACCGGCATCCTGGATATCGCTCTTGCAACTGTCCAGCACGGGGCTTCTCATGGGGTACCTGACCTCGACGAGCTAGGTGAAGAGCTCAGCCTTCTCTCCCGATTAGTCTACGATTCGCCCCAGCCTCGCGAACCTCAGGACAACCAAGATTGGACACTCGCCCGCTGGCGGAGTATGGAACCTGCAGAGGTCGTCAGGGCCTATTTAGCCCATTCGACGTCGGATACAGTCGCGAAGGACATCACTCGCCTCGTGATGCCCTATCTATTCGTTCTGGAAGCACGTGCAGAGCGTGCTGGCAATCCTGACCCGAGTCTACCTGCTCGCCTGCTTTATGACTATATTCTCTCAGCCCCGTTATCAATTGTAGCCGCAATCTTTGAAGCGTCCAAGCCCACTCTTCCTGTCGCACACCGTATTATTCGCAATGATGAAGATGTCGCAAGATTAGCTCTTGCGTGTCTATATGGTAGTGACAGCCGTACTGAATGGTCTACAATGAGTTCCATATTCGAGTGTCTTCCAGCTTGGGAAATCACGCCAGGGACCGAGGATGAAGCAGACGAAGCAGACGCGACGATAATGTCCCTTGGGTCTTTTGTGGAACCGTCCACGACACGGCCGCACTGTTCACCTTCTGATTTGATGCTTTTCTTCAAACCGCTCCCACTTGTTTCTCTTTCACGCGGACTCGATGTATTGGACGTGCATCTGGAGTCTGGGGAAATATTATCGCGGTGGAACGTAGGGGCGCCTCTGCGATGGTTCTTGCAGAGTGCACACGATGCAGTCGAACAACGAGCATGGGCAAATAGAATGGCTAGACGCACAGGGAACTCGAGTGCGCTTAATGGAAGGGCTGAATGGGAATGGCTGCTGGAGGACATGCTCAAGCTTTGTGGAAATAGTGAGACTGAGCTCAAGAGCGCGTTCGGACTTCTTTCGAGAGAGGAGATTTCGTCAATTTTTTTCGCTGGTTTGTTGAGCTCGGGCTGTGAGTATCTTTCATCTCCTCCATGTACATCCTCATTGATCTAGTAGCGTTCGACGTTGCACGCGAGCTTCTTGAAGAGAGGCATGGGAAGCTGTCCCTACCTCCTCTCATCGCAGAAGATATTTGTCTTTCCGTCTCACGTGAATTCTACGACAATTCAAGTTCAGGAAATTACAAGACAGGTGACATGAAGCTTGCATATGACTGGTAAAGACTCAAATTCTCTCGACGCCAAGTGACTTACGCTTTCTCCAGCCTCGCTGTTCCACCTCCTTCAGAGCGTCTGAACAAAGAGCGTGACTTTATAGAAGCTACTTCCCGACTTTCTTCCTTCAATTTACTCTCACGTCCTGGTGTTCCTCTCTCCCCAATAGAGATCCGTCTAACCAAGGACCGTCTTTCTCTCATATCACGTATCCTTTCGAGCACGGCCGACGCATACAAACACACAGAGGTCATCCTCGATCTCTTGTACAAGCTCGGCTTTAAAGGTGATGTGGTTGCAGAGGTCAGGTTACTCGCCATGCTCTCAGACACTGCGCTCCAGGCCGAAGACTTCCCACGTGCCTACGAGACCAGCAAACGAATGATCGGAAAGGTCTCAAAGCTGAGTGCGGAGGCGTCAAATGGGGACGAGGACAAGGCCGTTCTGGAGGCAAGCAATGTTTGCTGGGTCGCTTGTTTCCAACTCGGGCGGCATCCAGAATTCCAGGACGTCGAGGCGAAGTTGTCACTTTTGGGCCGAGCACTGGAGCTCTGTCCTGCCGACAGACTTCACGATGTCCTTACATCTTGGCGACGTTTAGAAAAAGAAGACATTGAGAGCCGTCGTGAATATCTGGCTTACAGGACAGTGACTCAATCCAAACGCACTACATCTCTACGGAGACACATCCCATCTCTCCAGGAGAGACTTGGCGAACTACACATGCCCACGACGCCTCTCATAAATGCGGAGGATGCTGCTGCACTGGCTGGCAGAGCGTTCAACCGCATGGCGTCCAATTTTACGCTTGCTGTCACTGGCCGTGGGCGCCCGGACAGTTCCAAGGAGAATACACGGTCCAGAAGCCGGGAAGGGACCAGCGGCAGATTCGACAGCGAGGAGGTGTCGACACAAGCCAGTCGCGTCCTACAAAAAGGAATTGGCTGGCTCCTTGGCGCGGACGATGTTGCTTAATCCCTGGTCAAGTCAATGGTCTTGATCGTTTAATTACATATGACCATCAACATACATGACCTCATGTTGTGTGTCACTATCTGCATTTAAAAATATATATGCACATCGGCCTGAAAACCAGGCAAACAAAACAAAGGCAGGGAACAAGGGGGTAATGTCTCCGAATGAGGGTGGTTCCGCGAATAGGATAAAACCAATAAAAATAAAAAACCGCGCGAGGCCGGTGAGAATACACTCCTGTGGAACTAGATGCGCGGTATACGATGTGCTGTGGCCATGTCCATCGCCGCCACACGACAACCAAGAAATAGTACTTGATGCATCTGTCCACGATACGAAAATCGAAAGGAATTGGATAAAAAAAGTGTGGACGTTTCAGTTGCCGCTCGCAAAACGTGCTGCGTCGCCAATGCGAGCCCTAGGTCGGTTGACAACGCCAACTTTCTGAGGCTGCTGCGCGTCCGAAGGTGAAGTTTGATGCCTTCGTGGTTTTCCTCGACCACAGACATCGCAGTACTCCTGGTTCTCCGCCGCTTGAAGATCCTCCAGTTCCGAGGTCAGGTCCCTGATTTTTCCATGCAGCTCCCAAATTTGTTGCTGCCAAGCCTTCTTAGCGGACATGAATTGGTCCTGAAGCTCTTTAATGGTCAGATAGTCTTCCCCAGGCGGCTCTACTGCGGTTGCTGATGCATCGTCGCTGCGGCGCATGGAAACGGGCGTGAAGGGAGACAACGCAGTACCCGAGCTCGCGGCAGAACTCGGAGTATGTACATCACGCTGCAGTTCCTCCACGGTGTCAGTTACCATGTCAGCAAAGTGGGAGCTAAAGGAGGCAGATATGGGCCGAAGCTTGAGACCTGGGAAGTCGGTGTCACCGGGAGGAGCACTCAGTGGGACGGCAAGGGAGAGAGGTGGTGGTGGTGTGGAATTCAAGCTCGTTGACGAGCTTCGCCCGGTAACCGAGGGAGGAATACTGTGATCCGAGGTCTTGGTAACGATGGAGAGGGGAGGGGGTTGTCGTCTACGTGAAGAAGGTCCCTTCCCATCGGGGCAATCCCCACCGGATGAAGGACTGTCTGTCGAAGCCAACATAGCATTGGGGCCATGCAGCGTCGGCGAGAAGCTGGATTTTGGTACCCTTGGCAGCGTAGGCTTTGAGATCTTCCCAGTCCTATGAGTTTGCGAGCTTTGTCTGGCATACGCATCGACAAGGGGAGGAACTGGCGGAAGTGGGACTCTGTCTTTTTCTCCTTCTAAATTACGGCCTGTGAAAAGCCGCATGAACCCACTCTTCTTATGTTTGAGCGCTCGCCCAGGTACAGCATTCGTCGGGGATGGGACACCGGACACCTCTCCCATCTCAGATACTTGTGCTCGATGGTGTGTATGCCGATTCCCAACGCTCGTTGATCGAGCACGCGTACGTGCCTCTATGCTAACCATCTCCTCGACTTGGTCTTCCGTTATCTCGGGTATATCGTCTGCATTGAGGAAGGGCAGTTTTGATCGAGGTACTGTAGTGTGGACTGTATTGCCACGGACTCTCTCCCTGGCCTGTGCTTCTTGAAGAGAAATAAGGGTGACAGTGGGTGATCGAGGATTAGCACCGCGGGGATCATCAAAACCAGTAGGGGGTGGATGTAGAGACAAAAATCTAGTGTTGCGGTCAACATAACTAGAATCGCTCTGGTGAAGGACAGAAATTGGAGCGGAAATCTCTTTGCCGTTGACACGAAGATTTCCGTATGGGAGATCCCGGGAAGTTAGTGATGTAGTAGATGTATCCGTGGAAGCGATAGAAAATGCGGCGGATCTGATACTGGTTGAGTCGGCGACAGTACTGTTCGAATCGCTCCCGCTCATATCCCCCAAGATTAGGTGCTGAGAGGGTATCGTCTCGGGAGATGGGGTATATGGAACAACCAAATCAGGGTTAGCGTAAGGATGTATGAAATCATCGCGTTGGCGTTCTTGAGACGGGGAGACCTTGGATGGGCCTGCGCTGCGCTCTTGGCCAATGGGGGAATCATCAAAGGATGAAGGGCGTCTTTCGCGGGTCATAGACCGGGGAGCCATTTGATCCAAACTGACCGTGGCTCTGGGGAACAAACCATGAGTCTGAGTGACGTAGTGTGAGGGTTTCGGATGAATGCTAGTGCGGGCGAAGCTCTGCTGACGCGCGGATGCAGAGGTAGCAATGGATGACACGGATGAAGTCGACATGGATTCCCTTGCTAGATTACTACATTGGACATTAGTGGAAGAGGAAACGGGTATTGAAATGTCCTATCAACTCACTACAGGACACCCCGAGAACCCGAGTGGTTTCCTGCTGTGATCTCGGAAGAGGAAGTCGCTGAGAGCTGTGAGCGTGTTGAATCGATGCTGGGTCTGCTAGTTGTGAAGGAGCCTCTGGTAAGGGTGCGCATGAGAGAGTCAGCTCTGGAGGCCTTTCCTCTGAGCTTCCTCCCGATTACAGCCGACCTAGTGTTATTGTCTGGTTCTTCGCCGTCCGGAATGTCATCTTCGGTCTCCCAGGGGGCACGAGAGTGAAACCTGATCCTAGGACCGCGTAGGCTTATCCGGTGGGAGGCGTCGTCGGTGCAACTGTCTAGGTCGGTATCCTGAACGTCTTCGGTCGAGAGAGAGCGTATGGTAGAAGCAGATTCGTCGTCGAATTCTAGGCAACCGGTAGGGTCAGAGAGGCAAGAGAAGGATGGGGTGTTGGCATCAGGAGAATGATAGGCATGGCTGTAGACTGAGGGGGAGTCGGGAAACTCGGTGAGAGACGGGAAGCGGGGGCGGTGATGGGGGCAATGGCGGGGGTCAGAGTCGACTTGGGGGCGCAACGACGCCGCCATCGTCACTGGCAACGACAGAGACGGTGTGGACGATGGCAAGTCGAGTCTGGCAGATTTTCCAGACAAACAAACTCTGAGTTACATAAAAATGCGTCAGGGATATCAATCTTTTCTCATGCCCAGCGATACCGACCACAGGGACCTCGCCGCGTCCGCCAACGGTCGTGTATCAGGAAAGCCGTGGAAGCTCTCCAAGTCTGCCACCGTGTACGCGATATCGCCGCCTGTGTGCTGAACTTATGTGTTGATCAATCTACCAGTCGCTCACAGTCTTCTGCAGCACACAAGACACAATGGCATGTGCGGATGGAAAAAACCAAGAGTGAACGCGCGGTCAAAAAGCTCGAGTCCGAGCTCAAGCAAGAGAAGCAGGCCGAAAAGCAACGGTCAGTGTCTTTCGATGGGGTAGTACACCACATGGACTCGTCGCTTCAGGAAAAGGGAGATAACTCTCCAACGTCAGAGGGCAAGCGAAGAACGCCGCAGATTGGAGCAGGAAAGAGCGACTGTACATGCCACATCCCCTCCCTGATTCGACATGAGGCTCACACTTGTGTAGATGGGTGCGAGGAAATCTGCCCGACTACGGCGCAAAGCTGGACGTACCAAAAAAATAAATGGGTGAAGGACGCACGCCTTGTCATGGGCTAGATGTGAAACATGTCAAGTACGTACAAGAGATAAGACATCATTACAGCGCCCACGTCGTGTCCACCTCACCGTCATTCACGAATGGCTTGTCCAGTCCCGCGATGACACTTTCACATAGCGGACAACTGCTTGCTAAAACATCGTCCAACTCTGTCCGCAGCTTCTCTGCCCGTTTCTCAGCGTCTTTATTGGGTCCCTTCTGGCTCCCACTGCTACCTATACCAGGTATCCACCCAGGAGAGACGACAGAAGCGAGTGCATCCGGCAAAATCAAATCTCGTAGCCGATCCCCGGTAGTGCGGATGTTCTGTCCCAACAGACCAGGAGCCTTTGTGCCGTTCTGAAGTGGGCCAGTAAAGTTTGCCGAGAGTAGCGCACGCTGTCGTGTCGGTTGCCGCACTTCGCTAGAAGATGTCGTGACCGGATACTCCCCCGGACCTGTCTTTTGAACATCCTTGATGAGTTCTGTCTGCAGAGTGAGAATCCGTCTGAGGGCATGAGCAGGCAAGTACTCTTTTGCCTGGAAAGATAGGTCAAATGACGAGCATGGCACGAATGTGTACAAACTCACCAATCCGATCAGACAATCAGCATGGAACGTATGCTGACATGGGAATATGTAGGACTGCCTGGTTAGCAAGAGTTGTGCACAAACGGAACACCGCTCTCCGGCGTCAATAGTAACGAAACGGCTTTTCAGCTCGACAACATCTTGCTTGATTGACTCTGCAGTGCGTGTAGCGTCATCCATCTCCTTCTTCAGATCATCAATGTGAGCCGAGTAACCTTCCAGCGCGTGCGCAATTTCTTCTTTGAAGTCATCAATAACGACGAAATCCGGAAAGAAAGGTAGAATATCTTCAATTTTGAGCAGATTAGTGTCTTCCAAGAATCGCATTGCACTGGCTCCGCAATCAATGAAACAGTGTCCACCAATACAAACCAATTGCGACTCACGCTTTAATATCTTTCTTGTCTTGTACGACGTACCGAGCAATCTTCAACCAAAGCTTCTTCCTTAGCTGAGGATCATCTTCTGGAATATCGGCGTTTATCTTGGCTAGTTCGAGATCGCCCTTCTGGAGGGCAAGATCGACGCTATTTTCATACAGACCCATCTTTGCGTAGATATGTACGCAGGCCTGCGTCCGACCTGCTTTCTTGCACAGCCGCAGAGCATAATCCAAATCATAATACGGTTTGCCGGTGAGTGGATTGGAAGGCGCCGTCATAAGGAAGCGTAGCAGAGGGCCATCATCGCCAGGGGGGCTCAAGGACGAGGAAGCGTGAAACGTCGCCAATAGATTATGTACCGTAGAAGAGGTATTGTGCTGGTTGAAGACAACATGATTGAGATATCGTACTCCTTGATTTGGTACCAGTGAATCGCGGGGAAGATGTTGCAATTGCAAAAGGGAGGGTATCAGTCGTAAAGGGTCCAGGGCTGATTGTCTGAGCCACGAATCGATCATTGCTTTTGGCGCGTGTCTGGTAAGAACGGCGCCAAAACGATAGTAAAGCTCAAGATCCGACTGGTACGTTGACTTGTTAGTTGGTACACCAGGATAGATGAGCGGACATACCTGGCGATTGAGTGTGTCGATTGCCTTCAACCAATCTTCTTCGAGTATCCAGTGTCGGATAACCCGTTCATAATCCCCGACTACAGTTGCGTAGAAGAGCAACATGTCCGTTCGTCCGTGAGATTGTATGAGCTCGTACACAGTATTGCGATCCAGGTTTGCCTGTCGGAAAATTCGAAACTGCAACTAATACTAGGTGAAGGCCACCAACCTTGTAGGTCTCGAAGAAGTGACAGAGATCCTCTTCGAGGAGAGCACGCTCTGCCTGAACGTTCTCCACATCATCTGTCGCAACCTCAGATGCACAGAGGTCATCCAGTTCGTCACATTTGCTCAGATAGAACTCAACAAGCCAAGTTGCCAGCATCATTCGTGCCGTCAGATCCTAGTAAAAAAACGAACTTAAACGATGCGCAGGTTCCTCAGAATATTACACCTTACAGCTTTGCGAGTGCGCTCTAGGCGGCTGATCAGATACGACCGAAGCGCGTCTCGCTCCCCGACATCCAAGAATTTGAGCGTTACCTCTTCAAAGGAGACTGAACATTGTGTATAGCATTGAGCCGCTTGGAAGTATCGTTTTTCCTCAAAGAAAGCATGAGCTTGGGCGGAAAGAACTTTGTCGCGTTGCGTGGCAGACTGATAAAGAAGTGTCGCTGTCATTCCTTATCGTAGGTAGTGAAACCAACCTTGGCATATCGCAACGCGATGTCGAAATCCCGTTGCGCGAGATATATCTGCCATACATCGCGACTCTCGTTCCCGACCACCAGCTCAAATATTGACTGGTCAGTATAAACCCAATATGTCTTGCGAACAGGATCTGCTGCCAGCCCCCTGACTGTCTCGTTTGGTCTCTGTAACACTTTGAGATGTACACCTCAACCGTACACTGTCCTGCTCACCAGCGGGATGACATCTTCGTAAGTTTGTTTCCCATTCAAAGTGCATATTCCCATGATACGGTCTCTGTAAAGCAGGATGAAGTGAAACTCGGTAAGTAGAATTGAGATGGGGACTTCGGGGTGCGGGTGGGAGGCAAGTGACTCTGGGGACGGCAGAGGTGGGTAGGGGAGGAGTTGGGTCGAATCAACATGATCGTCCGAATTCGGGTCAAAGTTAAGAGTTCCATGATAAATCCCGGGTGCTGAACCAGATGGTATCTGTAAACAAAATGCAGCTGAACTCGGGAAACACTGACCTGTCATCCAAGCGAGAGTCCTGGGCAATGAGAGAGCCTGATCTGAATTTGGCGTGAAGAAGTGGAGCTCTGAATATTGCAAGTCCCCGGGCAGTTCGGATATCTCTTCGTCGTCTCAGTCGGGAACATCACGAAACAACTGGGAGACTTACTCGGCGCTGCTTCTCGATAGACAGCGAACAAGGAGGAAAAGAGGCGACCCCCATCATCTGAGCGCCGGTCTGGCGCTCCAACGAATTGATATATGCGCGCGGGTGTGGTCACAATCACTAGTGCATTTCTTTGATTAGGCGGTGGAAAGAGTTCAAATCTGATGCCCGTTATTGGGGCTTTTTCGGGCAATGAAAAGAGCAACTGCAAATAACGTTCTTGTGACTTGAACAGATCCTCTCCTGCATCCAGGACTGCTTCGAAGATGCCACCGCTACGTGTTCCAAACAAAAATTCCTTGGTTGATAGGGAGTGGGATGACGAGAGCAATGCTGCTTTATTCCACGCAATGCTCTCGATGGTTAGTTTATTGAAAGACTTCAATGGTCGTGGTTTCTTCCATCCGCGATAGAAATACCAATTTTCTCCTTGGGGGGATGTGATGACAAGATGTCGACCTGAGGGATCGAGGAATATCTTGTGTATAGACATTTCGGTAGGCTTGCGGGGAATGGGGATCTGAAGCACCTGTTCCGCGTGGGAGAGCTCGATGAGGATGATGAGGTTTGAAGAGAGCGCCATTGCCAGGACATCGGAGGAGACGGCAAGAGCAACCAGTGGAGCAGGAAGTGTATATTGTACTCTGCCGAGGTCGAAGATTGGAGCATCAACTGGGGAGGAATTAGGGAGCTGTGCGTCCGCCTGGGCTGGAAATTAGTTGTTTGGAAGGAAAGAGGGGAGAACAACTGACAGACGCAGCATGATCTGGACCTGCTAGCTGGTCGTCGTACGGCGAAGGTTCAAAACCATCGTACTGGACGTGGGGGAGTGGAGAGCGTACGTGACTAGACGGTGCTGCATGCTCGACAACTAGAAGGGCAGCGGTAGTGAAAAAGTGTAGTCGTTGCTTAATGAGACGACCTACATTCGTCAAACATGGTCGGAGTTGGTGACAAGAGTGATTTACGATTACCACGTTCTTATTCAATGATCCAATCAACCCCCAGGGTATTTCTCGTTCGACACGGTCAGTTTACTTGTATACATACACGAACGACGATGCTGACAACTCCACAGGCGAAACTGAGTGGTCGCTGAACGGGTGAGCCCTCCGCAGTTGCCCCTCTCTTATCTCTGATCCTTGTCTGCCAAAAAGACGTCATGTAAGCGAATCTATATGCCCTCTCCACCGAGATTCATTGGTCCTAGACGGGGAGGACCGACATCCCCTTGACGGCTCGAGGCGAACAGCAAGTCAAGGAGAATGCACCGCTTTTAGTCGGGGAAGGCCGTTAGCACCACATTGGAATGACCGACTGATGGGTCACTGATCCGATTCGCAGGCGCTCTTGACCCGAGGAACCTTGGGGTTGCTTTCATCTCTCCACGACAACGCGCCCACAAGACGTTCCATCTCTTGTTTGAAAACCTCCCAGAGCCCCCTAATCACGTCATAACCGAACAAGTTCGCGAATGGGACTATGGCGACTACGAAGGGCTTCTCAAGGGGGAGATTCTCGCCAGGCAGCCAGGCTGGAACATCTGGAGGGATGGGTGCGTATCCCGATGAGACTCACAAAAATATACCATGACCCGATCGTTAGTTGCCCCGGGGGTGAGAGTGTGGACGATATGCGTTCTCGAGTAGATGGCGTGATCGCCAAGGTTAAGCAGACGTGTGGATCGGCTTTGATCTCTGACTGAGACCATCACAGGTCCGCGAGTATCATCGCCAGTATTTTGAGCAGGGTAAAGGCGCCCGCGACGTCGTTATCGTCGCACACGGGCACTTTAATCGTGTGTTTATTTCGCGATGGAACAACTTTGAGTTGGCAGCTGGTATGATCGTGCATATCGACATGAATTGGCTGGGCTGATTTTGGCGTACTAGGAAACCACTTCAATGTCGAGCCTGGAGGAGTGAGAAACATCTGCGCAGCACGCTGTCGATGGCTAACAGTGTTTCGAACAGGTTTCTGTTCTGTCGTACAACCACAAGTCGCTCGATGAGCCTGCGCTGGATGCGCTGAATCTGTATGCGGATTTGAAGTAGTTGTCGTGTTTATGTATGTGTGAAATGGTGATGGAGGTGTCGTGACACCGGCTAGTCAAAGTTGTTTTCGGTCTTGAATTCTTGTTCTTCTTTCCACTCGTTCCCGTTCAGTGACTATGGTCGCAGTCGATTCTACGTCTGTATCGTCCCTTGAAACCGTCCCCGCATCAAGGGACCCGGCGTTTGACACGCGCGAGGAACACGAGGCCTCTGACGTGGTAGATCGAGACTCTAACGCACAGGTTGAACCGGAAATTCTACAAGATAACGCCGGAGGTCTGCCCAGCCTCGACGAAATAGTCAAAGATGCGGATGGCGACTTCCAGGAGACCGCCAAAGAGAACGTCCTCCCCGCTTCCACCACGGACGCGTCCAAGAAGGTCAATGTCTCTCTCAAAGGTTCAACCCCATCCAAGGACAAGTCCACCGTGCTCGCCAAGTCCGCTTCCGGCAAGGCGAATTCATCGCCGCTAACAGACAAGAAGGTGTGTTGGTCGTGCTGGTGGCCACGCCTGCTTCATATTGACCATGTGCTCAACAGGCCACGTTGGGTCCTGGCAATGCCAAACCAGCCCCTCCAGGCAAGACCACTACCGCATCTCCCTCTTCCCCTCTCTCCAAAACTACTATTGCTTCCCCATCCGCCGCAAAGAAACCAATTACTACGTCTTCCGCGAATCCAACCAAGACCGCGACAATGTTCTCATCTAGAGGTTCAGGTTCTGCTCCTGCTCCTGCTCCGCCCAGCAGGAGATCATCTATGCTCCCCCCCAGGGCGCCTTCCGCGACTGGGGCACCTCCACCACCCAAATCGCGAACGTCAACTTTGCTAGCCTCACTCGCATCTTCTACTTCATCCAAACCTCCCGCCGAGGTAAATGCAACCTCTCGTCCTTCTGTTGTTTCTCCGGTTGGCTCAGTTGCGTCCATCAAGTCCAATGCAACTGGCAGTGCTGCTGCCCCTCCGCCTTCTCGCCCTCGTGCCTCTGTCTCGGAGGCCGTGAAGAGGACACCCTCCAGCTCAAGACAGAGCTTGCCTCCCGCCGCTGTGCCGCCTCCACAGGCTCGCACAATGCGACCAATGGGGTCCATCTCATCCATACGGGAGGTTCGCGACGACGGCAAAGCTCTTGAAGATCTACAAGCAAAGGCACGACATTGCTTTCTAATATTTCAGGTCTATCTTCTAACATGCCGCACAGTTAAGGGAGGCAAGTGAGAGCCTCTCCGCCAAGTCAGATGCGGTAGCTGCTCTTGAGGCCCAGATTTTGCAACTTGAAGCATCCCTTGGCGAAGCTGTAGTCGATGTCAGAACTAAGACTTCACTTATCGAGCAACTCCAGATCAGCAAACAGTCGCTGGGCACTGAGGTCAGCGATATCAAAGCTCGCCTGCAACAGGTGCAAGCGGAACACTCTCGCGACCTAGCTACCCTCGAGTCCGCTCGTGAAGAAGTAAGATTTGTGTCCTTCAATTCCACTCCTATCTGATATTTGCATTATAGCTCAGAAATGCCAACGAGTCCATGGCGAGCCAAGCCGAAAATATCAAGACTCTTGAAGCACAGATTGAAACATTGCATGCGGACATCGTAGCTGCGCAGGAGAATTTCGAGTCCCTTCGGGCTTCGAGCGACCAGTCTTCGGCCGAAGCTGCGGCAGCTGCGCAGATGGAACGCGAAGCTTTTCTCAGGGCCAAGGCGGATGTTGAAACCGTCACCGCGGAAGTGAATAGTCTGAGAGCAGCGCACAACAAAGCTCTTCAAGATGTGGCAGCGAGGTCTGGCGAACTACAGCAGCGCGCAACTGACGTAGTTGCTCTTACTGCTCAAATCGGGGAATTGAAAGCGGAAAGAGAAGAAAACGCCACCAAGATTTCCGAACTGGAAGTTGAAATTCTGGAGCTCAAGGAGACTCAAGAAAATGCCGAGGACGAGCACAAGAAGACCCTTGACCGTCTTCAACAGTTGGAAGTCGAGCTCACAGAGGCAATTGCTGCCACCCAGCAAGTTCTACGCGATGCCGAAACTCGCGATGCGGAAAACGCGCAGAAAGCTACCGATGCTGCCTTGCTTCACGCTAACGCGGTTCACCTCATCCAGTCTGATCTTTCCAAGGCTGTCTCCGAGATCGAGGCGTTGGGATCCAAGCTTGCTGACGCCCATGCTGCCCATGATGAGATGAAAGCAGCAGCCCTTACTTCCGCTGAAGCACATGAACGTGAGATGGAAGAAGCAGAACAATCGTATCTCTCGAAACACATCGAACTGTCAGAGGAAATCAAGCGGCTTGCCGCAGAGCTTGAGGTGAGGGTGACTCCTTGTTTATGTGTATATCTTCAATAACAATTACTCTTACAGGCCCAGGAGGCGAAGTATGGTGCCAAAGTAGATGATGTAAAGGCTGAACATGATCGACTTCTTCAAAAGGCTTTCGAGCGAGCCAAGGCAAGTAAAGTACTTTGGGCGGTTGTATAGACTAACTCGAATCATAGAATGACGCGGGAGAAGCTCATGGTCAGGATCTACAGGCTCTGCGTGCCGAATCTCAAGCGACCATCGAGCAACTTTGTGCTGCTCATCAATCTGCTTTAGACGGTCTGCAGGCGGAGCATGCAGCTGCCCTCGATTCTCAAGTTAGTGATATCGAAAAGAAGCTCAATGGCCAATCACTCGAGCTCCGTGCCACTCAAGATGACCTCTCAAAGGCGAAGGCTTCGTTGGACACTTCGCATGCCGAGAATGAGAGCCTGAGAGCACAGCTCGAGGACGCTCGTGCCAACTTTTTAGCAGCCTCTGCCAATGTTGATCAGGCATCTGAGATTGAACACCTCTCCAAAGAGATTACCAGCCTGCGTGACGAAAATGTCATGCTCAATGATGTCTTGGCTGCTACGAAGGAGTCTCTCTCAGAGATGTCAACGAACCACTCCAGGGAGCTTGAGGAAGCGGCGCGCATGCGTGTAGAGGAAGTGATGAGACTTCGTTCCATCCACGACGGGGAGCTCAGCACCGTGGCCGCCCAGAAATCCGAGCTAGCACTGTCACTCTCTGATTTGGAGGGCGAAGTTGCGACGCTGAAGGCTCGACTAGCTGCTGTCGAACCTGCTGTGGCTCCAAGAAGTAATGGTGTTGTCCACGCGTCTGCCACGACCGTGACACGGGACGAGTTGCAGAAAGTCCACGAAGCACATAATCTGAAAATGCATGACCTACAGGCTGAGCACGAACGCGTCGTTAGGGCGATAAAGGTGGAGGTCGGGACACTTCAGGCGCGGTTGGACGAAGTTCAGCAAGATGTTGCTCGGAAATCGATGGAAATCCAGTATCTCGAGCAGGAACAAGAGGAAAGCCAAGATTCGATCACTCGGTATGTCAAGGTTTTTGGATTGCAGAGCTTGTTTGGAGTAGTGATTGCGCTGGCCGTGATCTTTGATTTCATCTAACTACGTTGCTTCATGATGCGGCGACCTTTACTGTACACTTTCTTGCGTCATTCGTCTCGCTTGTGGCATTCATCTCTTTATTTGATCGGACCGTTTTCATTGAAACTAATTTATTGACTGCGTCTCGCACGTTTTCTTGCAGATTGAAGGCAGACCTGGATGCACTGAAATCGGCAACGCCATGATCGAATGCCCAACGGCAGTCACTCCCCCTCATTCTCCTTAGCCTCGTGGATTCGGTGCGGTTTCCATCCCTTCGTCTCGTGGCCCTTCATTCCTGAGCTTTACCCACTCCCGTCGCCGCAGCCACCTGGTCACGAGGTGGTTTTATATCCTATTTCCTCATTACGTACCTACTCTTAGTTATGCATGCATGGAGACTGTAATTAGCTGGCGTGTACTTTGAACGCATAATCACTGCCATTCCCATAAACGGAAAGTGTTCAGACTTTCCTAAAAAGGAAATAGCTCGGATGCGTTGGCCCATTTTAGATCGCGACCATTAAGACTTTGTCTCTTTCAATTTCTTTCCTTTCACCCTCACCGACGACAAGGGCACGATGGCAATTCAAAAGGAACCTGGCCAGAAGGGCGTTAACTGGTCAAACATTGCTGTCGGTATGGTCTTCTCTCCCGATCGTCTCACAAGGCGTTTGTTCTCATCCCGCCCAACAGGTGCGATCATGAACATGGTATTGTGCACCGTCTTGGCAACAAAACTACTGACGTTGACGACTTCATCCTGCCGTTGTGACTACTAGTTCGTCAGTAGCCTGTTTTGTCTTTCTCCATTTCACTCACTCACTTGTTTTCCTACTTTTTCAGGAGGCAAGTCTCCGCTACCGTCTGCGGCCTGTCTATATGTACATAACCCTTCACTTAGGTGACAACCCTAGGACAGCCTCTAGAGGTCCTTAAAACGCAGATGGCTGCTAACCGATCGCAGACAATGCTCCAGGCTACTAGGTCCGTCTGGGCTCGTGGTGGTGTCGCTGGTTTCTTTCAAGGACTTATTCCTTGGGTACGCCAGGCAGCGTTTCCCTCTCCTTTCCGTCACTTACCTTGAACATCCTGCAGGCATGGATAGAGGCCTCTACAAAAGGCGCCGTTTTGCTTTTCACTGCTTCCGAAGTTGAGTCCGGTGTTGTGAGTATGGGTATCAGCCCAGCTGCAGCTGGTCTCTTGGGCGGCATGACCGGTGGTATTGC
This sequence comes from Hemileccinum rubropunctum, assembly GCA_038089535.1. Classification (NCBI taxonomy): domain Eukaryota; kingdom Fungi; phylum Basidiomycota; class Agaricomycetes; order Boletales; family Boletaceae; genus Hemileccinum; species Hemileccinum rubropunctum. The sequence continues at coordinate 6,897 of JBBPLC010000011.1, read as the reverse complement.
TCAGGCTTATGCAACCATGGGTGAGTATTATTCGGTTGCGGACAAGCTGCAATGGTTCGCACGACATTTTAAGGCTAACATGCTCGTATAAACCTTATGTGGCTCGACGCTAGTACGTTAGTGTTTACTGATGCCCTTGTGTGGTAGGTTTCACGACTTGCATGAAGACTGTTGAAATCACTCGACACAAAGAAGCCGCAAGTGGTGTACAGCGGTCAACCTTCCAAGTATTCATGGACATATACCGAAAGGAAGGCATTCGTGGTATCAACAAAGGTGTCAACGCAGTTGCTGTGCGCCAATGCACCAACTGGGGTTCACGGTATGTTGTCTTCTTGAGGTCGAAGTCCCATCAGCTGATGAATTATAGCATGGGTTTTGCCCGACTGGCTGAGTCAATGATCCTGAAAGTGCGTGGTAAAGGCGAACAGGAGAAATTGGGTACAGTCGACAGCATGCTTGCTTCTTCGATCGGGGGTGCTTTGGCGACATGGAATCAGCCCATTGAAGTCGTCCGCGTTGAAGTATGTTGTCCCCGTAACACTTTTCTGCGTGGAACTGACACATGACAAGATGCAATCAATGGCAAAGGCGACTGCCAATGCTAACCGCCCAGAAAAACTGACCATGTTGAACACCTTGAACTTCATCTATAAAGAAAACGGCATCAAGGGGCTCTACCGGGGAGTAACACCCCGCATTGGTCTTGGCATTTGGCAAACAATCTGCATGGTTTCGTTTGCAGACACTGTCAAAGCCTGGGTGAAGGGCCGTCAATGATAAACCCCTGGTCTCATTAGATCATAGAGAAATAATATCCTACGTTTGACCATACCGTTTGCGTTCTATAGACAATATAGACCTTGTGACATTTGGCTGAGATCAAAACCGGCGCCTCGTCGAGGACGGTGGCGAAGCAAACATCCACGTCGCAAACGATGAGTGCGCAGATCTCCCCCAAGGCACCATCCCACCCTTTGTTGGCTCTCTATCTTACCCAGCTCACCAAAAACCCTCTTCGCACCAAGGCCATAACATCAGGTTGACCTCTCTTGCGTTCCGTGTCCACCCATCCGTACCAACTTACCATCCCAGCAACATTTTCCTTTCTCCAGGAAGTCATTGGGTCGAATGCTGCCGGCGTCCCGCCAAATCCGACCCCCAAGGATGCTTCAACGCTTTCCAAAGCACTGGCGCACCTCCACATCAATACCAAGGCATTCAAGATGGCGTTGTACGGCTTCTTCGTGTCTGCACCGCTAGGCCATTTCCTCGTGGGCCTCCTGCAGAAAGCATTCGCCGGCAAAGTCGGTCTCAAGTACAGATTGGGTCAGCTCCTGGCGAGTAATTTGCTCATTGCTCCCATCCAGACGACTGGTCGGTTGTATGACCCGCATACATGTTACTCTGTTGACATCCCCGAATAGCTTTCCTGGCCTCCATGGCTGTGATCAATGGTGCCAAGTCCGTCGAGGAAGTCGTCCGTACAGTCAAGGCAGGCTTTTTTGCGGTCATACGAGTATGTTTCCTTTTCTACATCTGTCGCTGTAGCACTCGATCATCATCTTTGCAAAGATGAATTGGATTGTCTCGCCCCTGTCGATGGTGATTGCGCAGCAGTTCATTCCCGTCCAAGTAGGCCAACTGTTCGTCCGAAAATGAATCAAAACTGAATCAAATTCGCAGCTCTGGGTTCCCTTTTTCAACATTATCCAATTTGCTCTTGGAGTCAGTCCCCCCTTTTGTTCGTGTTCTGCCAAAGTCTCATTCTCCCCCTCTGTTAGACGTTCTTCAATATCAAGGTGAAAAAATTACGCCTTGCAGCCGCAAAGAAAGAGAAAGAGCAGAAGGAACGGGAACGTGCAACACCTGCCGCTGCCAACGCTGAATGAGCATTGGATGCTCTAGTAACCTGTCAAGGTTCTGTATACCGTATCATTGCCTTTGTTGTATTCATGCTATGGAATGTTTAATGGAAGCATTGAGCCCTACCGGGGAACATCCGTTACTATCAACCGTGGCTGTTGCTCTAATGGAGGTCCTTGCACATAACGATGTCTCGTACGCCATGGAGACTGGTCATGACTCGAGCCTGGCTCTCCCACAATCGTTTCGACTTGCCACCTTGAGAGCGCATATGTTCCAGGACGGGTAATACAGAGTTTTGTTTCCACGGTCGCCGATTGCGAGGGGTACAGTACCCCTCGAATCGTAAGCTTTCCTGTATAGCGCGGTGGAAGAAGATCGCTAAAAGCGGATGAGCAAGAAGTACCATGTAACTAAGAGCAATACTTGCGATTGTTCAAATTCCTCTTCGCTCGTCGCGCCAAATTTTATCACATAACGGGATGGATGACTCAATGAATGGTTCCTCAAGGTGAAGTTAACGGGAGTAAGACAAAGTCTGACGTGAGTGAGCATGGAAGACTAGACCGATAGGACATGACGCACCCTAGGCTGAAATCGTGCTCTACGACATCTTGTTGTATTGTCACGACTAGAGGATTCATCTCTGTATTCCATTCACTGTCACGAATTGATTGGAGTATCTCCGTCTTCTCGCGCTGGGTCTCTGCATAGATGCTCCGCTTGACTTTCGCATTCTCTACATTCTCAATAGCCTCTTGAAGAGCAGCATGACCTGCACCGAGATTTAGGCCCGACAGTAGAATGAAGCCCCTTCTTTGTTCTGAGGGTACTTCCCAGAATACCAAGAAATCCACAGAAAGTGGGTTGAAGAGAGGAAAATTTAGAGGATGCGTCATAACCGGAATATGTGGATATGATCGAGCTGTGGAGTTGGCAACGATCCTCCCCTTTTCTGAAAAGAAGAGACACGAGACAGCGGGATCATGCACCGAGATACAGGAGTCGCACTAGGGAAGACATATGAAAGTGAAAAGATTGTCCGAAAGCAATGCAGCTTACAGCAGAGGTATGGCGGCACGTAAGATCCAGGGGTGGTGGGTCCTCTTGTTCAGTCTTGCGTCCATTTATAATATCCCCTAAAGTTTTCGAGACAAAGGTGGCCGTGGCCTCTAAACACGCCGATGGATCTACTGGGGATGCGTTGAATGACATGCTAATCAGCTGCGCAGGTTGCAATGGTATACTAATCGGTCCTGTTTAGCCTCGATAGAAAACCGACGCTGGAAACTTACGACGAGAACGATGCCGTGTTGTGGCACTCCCAGATAGGGCTAATGGCAGTAACCTGTTTGACTTGCATACACGTCGAAGACGTATTAGACACTTCAAGATTAACAAGAAATGTACTATCAATCAAAGGACTTGGAGAGAAAGTTGCCGATAATTCTAACGAAGGATTGACCTGATAGGCTCTCGTCACACGTGTACAGTGGAAGGCATGGCCTCCAGTCTAAAGACGAGACAATCAGCATGCAGATCAGAACATGGTACGGTATATTTACCTCTCGATATACAAAAAGCAGGCAAAGTTGCTGGGATGCAACATGGCCAGGACGCCAGGTAAGAGTGATAGTGGTGCTGTCACCTGAGTGAAGTTCCTTGTTGATGGGTACACTATAGGGGCTCCACGACGAAATTTTGTTGCCTATATGGAGAGTTTCGGAAGAGCTAGTTGCCACCAATACTGACAAGAATGAGTGATCGGCCAGATGTGTCGTCTCTAAAAGAAGCTCACGAGATTCGCTCTCAAATGACTCTAGCCACATCTGATCCTCTGGGCCACCCACCAACCATATCTCACCAATAGTTTTACACCCCGTGTTTCTCATCCAGAGCTTCATCGGCCGGTGCTCACCTTCTTTGAGGACGAGTAACTCATCGTTCTCAAATGAGACGGCGAGCTCTTGACTCGCCTGCTCGACGTCGGTTCCGATTAATATATCTGGAGCATGGGTCACAGTTTGTCTATGTTGAGGAGTGTCTTGCAGTCGTCTGCCACGACGTGCAAGAGATTCTTTAGCGGGAAGCAAACCAAGAAAATTATATGCGACGCTGTGAATAGTTAACGAAGTTGCCTGTGACGCGTTCACCGCGATGGAAACCTGGATGTGATCAAACAGAGCATAAGTTTCGAAGGTTACAAGTTTTTTGGATTCTCACCATACGGTCGCCCTTTGCACGAAGGATAACTTCTTTCACTGTTTCAACAGCGACGTGTTGGTTAATCCATAGGGTATCTTGATCTCTTGCTTCCACGATGAGCCGCAAGTTCGTGAGAGTCACTTCTGTGTCTAATGGGTTTTGCAGAGCAACATCTACCCAGAAGGGTTCTAAAATGTGGGGATGAAATATAACATCATTGAGCTTGTTGGCACGAAACTCAACTTACCACCTACGGCGGCCCTGCCACTCTTCTCAAGCGTCTCTTTGCCACGAGTCCTCCAGAATGTTGTCCATATTTCCTCCCTCCTTTCCCATTCCGCTTGATCTCCGCTGGTAGAATCTCGAGCTAGTCGCGCGCGACTCGCAGTCGGGGACACGAATGTTATGGGTAATTTTAAATCATGGAAATCAACATCTTGACTAGAGACTGATTTGAAATGCTAAACAAGAGTAAGGCCCCTTATTTTCTTTTGATTGATAACGTACCGAGAATGCCACCCTAAAATCTTCTAGCAACACTTTGTCTGAATGGGCCTCCTTACTTTCGTCCCCATCTGCGCGATCAATTTTGGCAGGTGATGTGGAAGACGTCGAAGACCAGCGCAACTGCCCGAGGAAGAACTTGATCGCGCCCTTGATATCCCCAGTCGTGTATAATAACCTCCCTAAAACTTATATTAACATCGATAGGAAGAAAAGGGGGTCGCACAACCTAGTGGATGTTCGATACCCGACAAGATTGCATCAAATCCACTGAACTCCGGGGAAGGGTGCCCTTGCGAGCTCCAAAAGGATGGTGACAACAACTTTTGAGGTTGATTACTGAAGAGTTCATGGGCTTTTCGTAAGAAAAACATTGTCAAAGGTTTCTAACGCAACTTTATGTGACCTTGTGCGGCATAAGACCAAGTAGAGACCCACGATGCCGCATTTTTCAAGCCTAGTAGCAGCGAAGAGGTACCACAACGCAGCTCTCCGCTTTGCATTTTTCTGGGCACTCAAGAATGCCGCGTGAGCAAGAAGTAATGCCGCTGGTGGTTCTTCAGCCTTAAATATCGCTGTCCCAATCAGTGCCGTTCTGTGAAACGGAGATTGACTGGAAACCTACGTTTCCTGCTGCCCATACTAGCCATCTTTCACCCTCTAAAGTGTCTCCAAGGAAGTCACTGTTAGAAATACCGGCTTCCCAGCGAACTGCACATTTAAGGGCCTGCACTTGGGCTTGAGGAAATATGTCTGAATCGGGTGGGTACACGGTAGAAAGAGCATATGAAACATGCGCAACGACAGCAGGGGATGGTGACAAGAGTAGGGGTAAAACGTCCTGGGAATATTCAGTTTGATTGATAAACTAGGTGGAGATGGCTTGGATTACCGAACCACCCTTGTTTTCTTTTCGCAGCGATTCCCATACAGAAATCGCAAGTTTATAATCGCCGAGGATAGTTGCAAACTCGGCAAGGCGTCGGAGCTGGGAGGGAGGAGCGATGGGGACGCTTGAGCCGGCCGCTGGCTGTGATGGATTGTGGGTATGTGACCGGGATGGGAAAGAAGAAGTAGAGGAGAAAGAAGTGTGAGTAGGATACTGTGTAGGTGGAACACTTGAACCAAAAAGCTTGCGCGTGGAAGAGAAAAGGCGGGACGGCAACCGTCTACTAGATGAATATACTTCATTCCATTCTATTACACACTTTTCCATCCAGGGGACAAGACTCATGACGACAAATTCTCGTGTGAAACGCGCCACTTGTTGGATGTCGGGCTCCGACAGCTTCAAAAAGTTTAGTGAGACGACTGGAGAGGCAACAGGAGAGGGTTGCGGAGTTGCGGAACTATTTTGCCAGGTTTCAGAGGGAGGAGAAGGAAGACGGGGGGGAAGGGCAGGAACTGGGACAGGAGAGGGTGGAGGGGATGGGAGGGACAAGGGAAGGATGAAGGCATGCAAACCATACTGTTTCTTGACGGCGTTGAAAAGGGCACCGGCCCTGAGTAGGAGAGGTGAGAGGTGGTATGGAAGGGAAGTGGGGTGACGTACTCGTCATCGGACAGGGGTGAATTTCTTGGATGCACGATAAGAATGTAGAGAAGATGAGTCGTGTCGACCCATGAGGGAAATTCTAAAATACGAGAGTGGAGGGCTGTGATGGCCTGCAACGGATTTGGAGCAGTGGTAGATACGGCCAGGATGACTGGTATAATTGTGAGTGAGGGGTGAGAGGAAAGTAAATGAACCGACCTGAAACTGGATGATTCCAACCGTCGTACTTTGAAGGCAAGTGATCGCCCTCGGCACAACGGGAGAGTTCGTCCCACCAGGGAGTGCGAGTGGAGTAGCGATCTGGGTGGAGGTCTAGTTCGCTGAGCCAGTGAGCGCATTGCTTGGTGATTCGGTCGCCAATCCAGTCGATGGTTCTGGCGGCGCGTTTCTCGTCGTCTTCAAGGCACGCGCGCTCGGTGTCTGCGAGATCGGAGAACCTGAGGGTAAAGGAGGGATGCGATACGGTGGAGAGAGAAGTGGTGCGTGTAGTGACTGGGGGTAAAGAGTGAGCGACCTGAAAAGGATACCAGGGCGATCGTACCTTGGGGGAGGGGGGAGAAGGACTGTAAGATGTCGTGGATGGGAGGGAGAGAGGTATCGTGGAGGAGTTGGACGAGGTCCGGGGACGGAAGGAGACAGACATGCGGGCTCAGCGAGGAAGGTAACGCGGGGCTCATCTTATCCTGCGTCGGACGAGGAGGAGTGCATATTATTACTTAATCTTAACATATAAAAAAAAGATATATAAATAAATAAATAAATCAGAA